>JAVKLF010000001.1:9140912-9153436 GCA_034783495.1 Millerichthys robustus
GTGTGTGTGTGTGTGTGTGTGTGTGTGTGTGTGTGTGTGTGTGTGTGTGTGTGTGTGTGTGTGTGTGTGTGTTACCAAAATATCTTATGAAACACTGGACGTATTTTAACAAAACTTACAGAAAGTAATCAGTCTACTGACCTTGAAACACACAATAGGAACATTTTGTAGACAATTGTACAGAGTCAACAAGGCACATACAATAAATGCTGCACATTGAGTATTGTCTCTTCCTAAAACTTAACTTGATTATGTTTGTCTGTTAGCAAAATGATGAGAAACTGAGCATTTTTTAATGAAACTTTCCAAAAAAATAAAATAAAAAATTAGATGCACATCTTCAACTGATTTATTTTCAAGGTTTGACCAGAACAACTGCAACTCCACCATTTCTCAAGATATGATGGTTTGAGTCTAAAACTCTGGAATGAAAAATGGTGGGCGATATGCCAAATGTAACATGTTAGATTTTTACATTTTTGTTGTATGTATTTTCTAAGATATACTCTCTACAATTTAGGCCATGTTTAAAAACAAGCAATTATCATTCTTGACAATTTTAGTTTTCTGTTTCTGCCACAAAAAAGCTTCAGTAGGGATTATATTTGTTGTCAAATAATCCCATTTGTGCCCTCTAGTCAAATCTGCTGTGATGTCAAGGGCAACGGCCGATTAAACTATAGAAGAGGAGAGTGTGTGTAAATGTGTGACTCTACAAGGTTGTGCGATGTTTTTGATGTAAAGAAACGGACATGTTTTCCTAGTGGGCAACTGTTAGCATTTTTTAAAAATGCTGCTCTCACATCAAAGCTAGCTGGCAGCGGAAAATCAGCAAATTTAATTCAAATATAGCCATGCTTTTGTTTTAACTAATAATGCTTGTTATACAAAGGAAATTATTGCTGCATAAATTTTAATCCTCCACAGAAGCTTTTTGTTTTTCAACTGCTTTTTGACTGACACGAACGTCAAAGCATTTATTTTTATGTTTTACTGTTGTTGAATCATCTTAAAACATTTTTTTAACATTGCTGGTAATTTACTGACTATAAAAAGCACCAGCTCAGTCATTATGTGGGAGTGAGAGACTCTTTGGCATTTTATGGCTAATGAGATGCTATACTGAACGGATGAGATGTGCGCAAACACTGAAAAAAAAGATCAGATTTCGGTGGGTAGCAAACAACCAGAAAAAAGTAAAACAAATCTTTGACGTACTTGAAGTGTGTGGGATTTATATTTCAGGATCACAGGTACTGTTTGGGATTCAGAATTTGAACAGCAGTCTGCATGTTCTGCCCCAAAGCTTTGTTTCAAACATAGAAAAAGTCTCTAGATGGCCACTTTAATAAAAAAAGAAATATTACAAAAACCTTTCAGACTTTAAATTTTCCTTAGATGTGCATACAGAATAGAACTTTTGAAACCAGTATATGTTAAATTTAACAAACCTAAAGTCTTGTGTTCAGAAACATAATTTTGTAACTTAAAATGTAGCTGGTATAGTTTTGTGAACATTGGAACTTTGAACTTCCATAAATTTTAGACCAAGTCATGGATAAAACTGTTTTTATATTTCTCTTTGTTTGCAAAAGCTGTTTCCTGTATTTTGTTATGTAATAGGCCTTGGGCAATAGGTGGGCATCTAATAGGAGGGAGCTCAATTGGGAACTTGGCATGTTCCTGCCCTGGTCGTCATAATGTATAGAAAATTTATCATAAAACGATTTTTTTGTCCTGAATAAACTGAGCTCATGTATACTGTTGTGTAGGTTGTGTGGATTAATAACCTAATGGAATTTATATATGATTGTATCAACTAAATGTAATAAAGTTGAACCTCCAAAACTTTAGATCAACTCCACCATCTAGTGGTCAAATGGAGACATTGTCAGAATGAAACAATTGTGATGATCATGATTACAACAAACATGTTATATATCACAGTCAAAGCAGTGCAATCCTCTTATTTTTTTATTTCTTAAAAGAAAAAAAACATGGTATGTTATATGTGTAATGTGTATAAAGGTATGTAGATATTTTAAACATGTTCAATGCATAAGATTTAACAGAACAAGTTAATTTAATTAATTTTTAAGTTCATGCTACTTACCCTTTTGGTATTTTTTTTCCAGTGCATGAGCTCATTTATGGTATATATCACAGTCTTGTTGGTATTTTTAGTTGTTATTTAACAGTGTTCCTTGTTGTTCGATTCTGTTCCTCTAGGGACCAGTGACCCATATGTGAAGTTTAAAATAGCAGGGAAAGAGGTGTTCAGAAGCAAAACCATCCATAAAAACCTGAACCCAGTATGGGATGAGAGAGTGAGCCTCCTGGTGGAAACTCTGAGAGACCCTCTTTATGTTAAGGTACAGTGGATTACAAACTTTAAAGGCTGTGTTTTAGTTTCTATTTGTTTAGGACATTTTTAAAAACAGGTTTATTATTCAATACATACATTACATACAATACATTCAGTTCATTCTTACTGCTGCCGAAAACCTCAGGTTTATCTTTAAAATAAAATGTTTTCAAGACTGCATCAGTCAAAAAAGTTAATTTGCTTTATTATTATATGCCTGTCAACAACCGTTGTGTAATGGTAAAGTCTCTGTATGTACATAAATGTCCTCTTGTCCCATAACTTCCAAAGATAATTTAATGAAACTTGAAACACATACCCTAAGGTCAAAGGTTACACAAGTAAAAATGGTGTCCAACAACAGCAATCAATCAATATGATGTTGATTGTTTTCCCCCTGACATTCACTTTTTATTGTCTCTTTGTAGGTGTTTGACTATGACTTTGGACTTCAGGATGATTTCATGGGATCAGCATATCTTTATCTGGAGTCTCTGGAACATCAGAGGTGTCAATGTTTTTTTCTTTTTATTTGTTTTCCAATTAAACAACTTGAATATTTTGCTTTTTTTTTTAACAGCTAAACTGTGTCAGCACTTTCTGTCTTTGCTGACTGTGCAAAATACGTTTGTTGCTTCCCTCTAGTGGTTGAGTTTAGTAGTTTCCTTTCCGACCTCAAAAATTCAACAAGAGATCAGTGATTTAAACGCTTTGCATATTATGGAGTTGCAACATTAAGCCCAATACTAAGTTTTCCAAAGCAATTTGTTGTTATTTGCAATATTTTTTATGTAAATCTTAGAGAAATATTATAAAGACAAAGCAAAGACAGTAGAATAAAATAAATTCCATAGATGGATCAGTGCAGTCACAATTTTAGCCCACAGTTTGACTCATCAGTGCAGACAACGCAGAATTGTTATGCATTCAGTTTTCCCTGTCAATAATCACAGGGATATTTAGCTGTTCAAGTCAAAACCTTTTTTTAATGAGGGAGATTGGTAAATGTAATTGTTAGAATATTGTTGGTTCAACCCCATAACATGCAACTTTTATTTAGATGGGCCTGTTCATGAATTTAGATGTTTTTGCCATTTGTTTCCTTCAGGCTAACCACCACAGATTCCTAAGACACTTAACTATTTTTAGGTTTTCATGAAGATATTTGATCTAGTTTTCTTTTTGTGATGGATCAAAATGTCTTTTGTGAAAGGTGTTTGTACCAAGAGTACACCTCCATGCAAATGAAAAGTTATATTGTGTGTTTTTTACAGCCCTGTGCAAAAATCTTGTGCGAGCCATGGTTTCTTAATATTTTACTTTCATGGAGCCAAACTTTCTTGTTTATATTACGTACACTGGTTTCCTACGTTTTATTTTCAGCTATAAAAGAGACATTCTCAGACTTTTCTGCACAGGTGCAATGAATGGTTCCCTTAGCCATCTGCTTATAAGTGTGCAGGTTTAACACCCAGCTCTCTTGTTGTCATGATTTAACTAAAAATCATTTAGGTAAAATCAGACAGAAGAAGACTTTAACTAGCTTAATATTAAACTCAAAGTGTTTAAGTAGCTCTGATATCTAGTGCATATTTGTAGCATCAAGTTCACAAAAAGGTTTGAGTGTTTGGAAGATTTGTGGGTGCCTATTTTTTGTATCTGTATCTGATCCAGTCACTACTTGTTGAATAAGCCTGCAGAAATGGAAAATTGCATCATTGTTCATATATTCAAGCCCTGTCTCAGTTTTCCTCCTATTTGTTGAATACATGACATTTGACATGGTTATTAAGCTGACAATATATTTTAGGCCTGACACTTGTCCATTTTCTTCATTTTTTTCTACACATTCTGCACAAAATGCTGTCATGGTCAAGTACAAGAACTGAAAATTAGTGAAAAACGAGCCCAAAAAAACTGAAAAATCTTCAGATAACCAAACAAAACACTATTGATTAAGAACATTTTACAAGCTTACAAGAAAGTGTCACTCTTTTCAAGCAAAGAATAAAAACCAATTGTGGCATTTTAAAATGTTGGCCCAGTACTGCAGTGTGTGTGTACAAGAATATACAGTACTTTGTGCTGTATATTATTTAGGTGACAATTGTTTTAAGTGAATGTGACAGATTGTGTTCCTGTAGGACACTGGATGTGACACTGGACCTGAAGGACCCACAGTATCCTGAACAGAACCTGGGAAGCCTGGAACTTGCTGTTACCCTGTCACCAAAAGAGGGAGACTTTAAAGATGTAAGAAATTTACATAAAAGTATTCTGTCATCTTTTATTTCCCTCATGGACAGTGAAGGTCCTCCTTGTTCTCTGGGGTTCTGTGTCCTGTTGTCCCTGCTGTAAATTATCACCTGCTCAGTAATAAACCAAACAAAACTGAATATAAGGATGAAGTAGGTTGTATATCAATCAAATTCAGCTGCAGTGATTTTTGCTGGTAAACTGCATTTCCACACATCAGAGGATCATAAAAGCAGTGTTGATCAGAGGATCATAAAAGCAGTGTTGAATTGGAATGTGCTGGCTCTGTTCAGCTTCAGTTGTTGGAAACTGTACAAGTCAGCAAATACAAACGCATAAACACAAGTTTAATTATTTTGTACGGCGACGTAACATGTTCAAAGAGCAACTGATCTTCATTCCTAATTACGTTGCTTTGCGCCTCTGTGTGCGCCCTCGATGTTTGAAAGTTGCATTTATTTCTGTTCAATTATTTGTTTGGCTAATTGGACTCCTGCTTGTTGTACTCAGAACATGGCAGAGCCATGAGGGACATATTTTATTCCTTTTGATCTGATGACTTAATTCTGCTGCTTTTTTAGCTCAGAGAGTCCACGTTTGACAGAACAAATAAACTTTATTTGGGTTAAGCATCAGTTTGGATTTCTCCAGCTGTGAAGAGAGCAAACACAAGGTTAAACTAGAACTTCTTCTCTGCTGTCATCTAGTGGTAGAAAAGATAAATGAATAGATTTTCTAAACAGAATTTATGGAGATTTTTAAAATGTTTTGTTTTTTTTTAAATCAAAAGAATGTTGTGGAGTTTTGTATATTTATATTGTTTTTATACAGTAATGTGCAACATTTTTAGTTGCTCATAATTTTGTAAAATAGATTTGCTTCATTAAAACCAAATTTCTTGTGACTTTTTAAGGTTGTCCTTAGCAATAGTTCACCAGCCTTTGCTATTTTTAAAGACTTTGACTTTGCAATTTTTAAAAACGTTTCTAAGTTTTTTTAAGGTTATGTTGTAAAATAAAGTTTAAAGGTTATTAGAATTATACAAATGTTGTTTTATATTGAATTTTACGTTGTGCCTTCATGTTTTATAAACTGCTGCACACACTTTTCACTTTTTGTTTTTTATAGTTTGTGTTTTTTAGATTTGGGATTAAGAATAATTAGAAATTTTAGGTTGATAAAAAGATGGTTATACAGTCAGAAACACATGACCTAATTCTGTATGTGCACATGTAAATGTGTCTTTGCATGTGTGGTTATAGAACAAATTTTTCAACAACTTATGAGTCGTCCGAGTGCCTTTACACTCCCTGCTTAGTTAACTTGCATGATGCCACACTTACCTCATCTAACCCCGCCTCCCCTCACCAGCACCAAGGCTTAGTATGTGAACTTCATACACAGCAAGATCTTTAACACTCTGGGTCATTAGCTTTGAGAGGAGACAGTAGGAGACGTTCTGTAACGGCTTTGTCTCATTCGCAGACCATGCTTTTGGGGAGAAACTGGAAACGATCCAGTAAGGTAAACTATAACAGCATGCTCATCAAAGTTCTGACTCCGCTGTAACTCCACATACTGACTTCACCTGCTCCTCACCTATCCTTCCTCACTGGTGTCCTGGTACATGAATGGAGTCTCGCCTGGCCTCTATCCCTCCAATGTTCCTTTATTTTGCGTTTTATCTTCTTCAGTTCTCATTGTCACCATCTTATTTGCCACAAGCTGCTATTTGCACGAGCAGAGGGCATGCAAACTTTTTTTTGGAGGGCAAAAAATCCTAAAGGTTGCCTTTTTAAGATAAGTTTTATATTAGGTACACATCAAAGGTTGAAGCAGTTCAATACAACTGCTGCCATTATCACAAGATACATTGTGTGTTTTATCAAAGTCTTTGGCTCATGTTTAAAGCGCGTTTTGTGTTTTTGGAGAAAAGGATTTAAAAAAAATACTTGACCTTTTTTCTATGCATGTATGTCTTCATATCCATAAAACAAACAAAGAAACTTCCATAATACAAAGACTAGCAACTTACAACTTACATTACAGCAGTGATTTTTATCCACTTAACACAAAATTCTGCAGGTTCTGAGATTGGACTCCATGTCCAAAAAGTATTTTTTTGTGTGTCTTCCACCTTTGATCTGTACTCATACAGGGTGCGATAAAACAGAGCAGAGGATTTGCATTTTCAGATGTAGTTTTTTACAGCCAGATTGTCAGAAAAAAAAATAAATTCTTGAGTTTTATTTCTATCAACTAAGTTTTTCCTATTGCTCTATTGAAGAAAAGGAAGTGGTACCATTTGATGTCCTTTTTTGAGAATTTTGTTTCCTGTCTGGTTGAAATCAAGGCATGCTGATGAGGGTCAGCTTCTTCTTGTTTGTAAGTGCATGGAGGCTGTACTGTAGCTGTTCTTTTTTCAGTGTAACGTGGCAATATGAGTATCAAAAAGTTAAAATCTTGGACATTTTCGTAAAGCAAATTTAAAATAACTGCAGCTCCATCTTGAAACTTTGTATATATATATATATGTATATATATATATATAGATATGTACACACACATATATATATGTGTGTATATATATATGTGTGTGTGTGTGTGTGTGTGTGTGTGTGTATGTGTGTGTGTACGTATATACAGTATTTACTTTATATCCTTAACTGCATTGTTCCACCTGTGACTTTTTTGTGCTTTTTTTCATCTATCATGTTGCCTGTTCTGCTGTGCCCTGACTGGAAAAATAGATAAAATCTTAATCCAAATTCCTAGTCTTTCTCTAATGAAATATATGTAGCAATAAAAACAAGAAAAAAAAAGAAGAAGATCGTATTCTGGTAGGACACAACTGCGACCCCTCATCATTAGCATATTAAGTGAATGGGAGAAATGAAAGATGTGAGGGTTACTGCAAGGGAAGTTGGCTCCGTTGCAGGGAACTATTTGCATTGTTTAATGTCTAGAGAATGGAAATTAAGAGGCTCTGTCTCCAGATCAAAGGCGAGGCAGGGTTTGTTCAGAGTTTAATGAAATGCACTTGCAAAACAAAAGCTATGCTAATACACTCTGCTTGACAAGGAAGGAGGAGAGGGAGAGGCAGAGAAACGAGAGATGGAAGGATTTGTAATTGTTCGACAAAAAAAAGTACCATGGTTTTAGTGTTAGTGAAGGATGCTGACATGAATCAAAGAGAGGTTAAGCGGGTTTTTAGTGGTAAGGAACTGTTGAGGGAGATGCTGAACTTAAATTGTAGAATCTAAATTTGAAGAGCTTCCAACTAACAAAACAGTCAGATGGAATACATGTGGACAAAAGTATGCTACAAAAGCAACTAACATTAATGCTAGATTTGGAGAACAAAGCCTTTTTCAAAAATTTTAAAATTTTGTACAAAAACAATCCGACTGATACATTAGAATGTCTTGTAAAAGATTGGTGCTTCTCATTATTTCCTAAACATAGATTTGGTCAAATTGTCAAATTGAGGTGCAGCCATTTTTGTATTAGCTAAGATTGATAAGCTGTGGTGGTCATTTTGAAATGGGTTGACTCCAAAAGGTAATCAGCTTTACGTTTGCATCCAGTGATTACATTCTGAGAGTTTTATTAAAATCAGATAGACAAACACACAAATGAAACAAGCAATTACATGATTACTCTCCTGTTTTTGGAATCAGGTGATATTAAACTGTAAGTTGTCTGACACATTTGATGAGTTTGTGTTCAGTTGGTATCGTTTGTGTTTTGCCTGCCTCTGTGTTGTCTTGAAGCATTTTCCTAAAGGCCATGCAAGCCAAAACGTATGTTTTGGGTTTAATAAAAGCATAAAGTGAATATGTTGTGTAATGTTTTTCCATTAAAATCCACTCATTTGTGAAAAGGATTGTGTGTGTGTCTGTGTTTGCTGCAGTATCAGAGCATGCGTCTCTCAGATGTGCACAGAAAAGCTCAGCTGTGGCGAGGAATCGTCAGCATCAGTCTGATTGAAGGCCGGGGCTTGCAGCCCATGGACGCCAACGGCCGCAGCGACCCTTATGTCAAATTCAGAATGGGCCACCAAAAATACAAGAGCAAGGTAACCTGGGAACATTTGTTCTCATCATGCTCACCCATGATCAAATTTGAATAAATTCCTTATCAAGTCATCAGTTTGACTATGGTACTTATCAATGTTTCTTCAAAATTATTCTTATTTAAACATTGTTCATAATAAAAGCAGTAAAATCTTCCTCATGTTTGTTTGAAGATGTGTTTTGTTGCAGACAATCTGATATCCTCCCCTGCTGTTTTTACTTTTACAATCAGTCTGTAATAAATTACTTTTTTATCACTCTAACACTTCCAATTCTAATTTACATTTCTCATAAATTTATTTTTGCCTCTACATGCAGTAGAAAAGGTGTCACCTTTCAGTATTTTATTGTGCTACAAAATCTTTGGAATCAAATTGTGTAAATTATTCATATTTTAAATGTATGAATGTATAGTTTATGGCTTGATTATGTTTAAAAAGTGGGCCTAGAGGTGATTTATGTACTTCCTTCTGTGCTTTATTCAGACAATTCCCAAAACACTAAACCCCCAGTGGAGGGAACAGTTTGATTTCCACTTGTATGATGAGCAAGGTGGCTTTGTGGACATCACAGTCTGGGATAAAGACGCTGGCAAGAAGGATGACTTCATGGGAAGGTGCAGTAATCTTTATTTGTCACCAATTTTTAAAATTTGTTTTAATAAAATGTCATCTCCAATTCCAAAAAGTTGGAAGATAATATCAAATGTACCTTTGGTGTCTACGTGGTGTAGAACTTCCTCTGTCATCTTTGGTTTTGGACAAAGAAATTGCACAATGCCAAAAGGAGTATTTGTCATTTTAGCTCAAAGTCATCCTGCTATGGCTTTATACATTTTGGCTCCAATTTAACAATTTAAAATATTGCAGTGAATTGCAAATCTGTACAAATTTAAATTCACTTTAGCAAACCTTCGCTTTGAAGGACAAGGCTGAAACCAAGTCAGGTCATTTTTTATTGGCTTGCAGTTTTAACTGTAGACAAATTAAGGGCACGCCAAAAAAATCAATTCAGTCAAGAGCAGACGCTCTTAAAGTGCCTGCTAAAAGGTATTAAGTGTGTCAGGTTTGCCTAAGTTATCTTACACACACGTTGCTCGCTACTTGCTGTTGACTATTTTTAGAGCGTTGCTGTTTCTCTGCTCTTGCATAGCATGTGATTTATAACAAGTTCCTAATGAGACCATTAAACAAAAACAAACACATCATTTCTAAAGAGAAATTGAGTTTCTTGTGTGTGTAACACCTTTGCAGGCATTCTGTAAGAATGCCAACCAGACATGTTTTAGTTAAATATTAGCCCCAAACAGCTGCAATTGTACAGTTTGTTGACTGTTAGAATAGTTTGCACATTTTTATTTTTTTTTATTTGTGTGTATGATGGTGCTTTTGTTTCAGGTGTACCGTCGACTTGTCGCTTCTTAGTAAAGAACACACACACAAGTTGGATATGCCACTGGAGGAAGGGGAAGGAGTTCTGGTGCTTCTGGTCACCCTAACTGCCTCTGCCGCCGTTTCCATCTCAGACCTGTCTGTCAACATGCTGGATGATCCGCAGGAGAGACACCAGATCAAGCAGAGATATGTGAGCTACTTTGTAACAGGGGATTTGTGTGTTTGCAGCACTGTGTTGAAGTTGTGTGAATTCTTTTCACAGGGGGAAAAAAAATGCTGGCTGGTTTTTGATGCAGATACTTGTGAGTTGTGCATTAATGACTCAGGCGCCGTTATTTGTATGCAGATTGGTTTGTTGGCGAGTTGTCGTTAAACTTGCCCGGCTTGAGGAAGATCACAGAATCAGATGACAGGCAGGGTGAGCCCTTTTAGGCCTCGTCTGCTTCATTCAATGCAACGTTTTCCTGTCCTTGCCTTAACCTTGCTCACCTTTTACTCATCCCTGGTAGAGAGACCACCCAGTCCACATGTATCAATAGATTTTAGTTGCAAAAAGCCCCTACTTTGAAACTTTAGATGATGCACCGCTGACACATGGGTGGAGCACACAGTCAAACCTGCTTGTATGTGTCTGCATGTGTGTGTTCACATGGTTGTGCTTTTGAGATTATTGGACATGATGTTTACACCTTCCTGTGAGAGTGCAAGCTCCTGTGGCCAAACATCAGAGCAGCGACCTACATAACCACGGAGGAGCCTTGCTGGCTAGCCACAGGAGGTCGACCGCTTCGCACCGCGCCACAGAATTTTCTTCGAACCAGAAGGGGGAGCTCAAAGACTGAGACAGAACCTCGCTGTTTCTCTCCCTGGCAGTCAGCAAAAACGAGGGCGGAGGGAACGCGTGCATGAGCGTGAGTCTGAGTGAATGTGTGTAATAGGGGGCGAGAGGTAAAGGGTGAGGGTTGCACCAGGAGGGGAAGGCGTGTAAAATGAAAAGAAAAAGCTATTTCACCTCTCGCACAACTCACACGGACCCCTCGCTTTTCTGCTCGGCTGAAGGCGACACATTTTACTTCCCTCACCTTCCTCTTTTCCAGCTCCCTGCTCCACTCCCCCATTTCTGTCCCACTCTCCCTGCAACCTCGTCCTCTTTGTCTGTCTCTTCTGTGGCCTTCCTTTTAGATGAAGGGATGGAAAGATACAGAAAGAGAGCGAGAGAGATGGGGAAGAAAGCAGGGGGTTTCCAGATGGAGGGGCACGGCGAGGTCAGCTTGAAGACTTGAATGGTCTCTACTTATTAACATATTCCTTTTCCCGAGACGGGCAGCCTTTCAGTTGAAGAATTTAATAAAGGTGTACCTTATCAAAAAGACCAAGTACCACCACTAATATATAACAGTGCTACTGAAAGGCTGCTAATCTGTGTCTGTGTGTAATCCAGTGTGTGTGTGCATGTGCACGTGTAGACAATTTTGCAAGCTGATGTTATCGGCTGGAAATCAGCTGTGCAGCACAAAGCATTCTTATAAGCAAACACACCCCTACAGACACATCCCAAAAACAGTGGCTTGTTCATGCAACAGAATGTGTCTGTGGTGGGAAATAAATACTCTCCACAGTTTTAAAGAAGAGATAGTTTCACAAATTAGAATGAAGTGAGAGTAGACAGCCAACATAATGCAAACACACACACTTACCAGACTCCTTTATGGTAGTGTGGATTGGAAAGTGCACCCATACGTAATGATTTGAATTTCTATTTTGTAGATGTATATTATTGGTTGAGTTTTCATTTGTTTATGTGTTTATTCAAATTAGTCTTCATCACGAGGACTATTCTTCCTGGGGTCTACACAAAAAACGTGACATCTATATGTAATAGCATAACATCTATAAGTAATCATTGGAGGCATTTAAACATGTCCATCAAAGCTAATCGTTTTTAGCAAACATAAAAATATGTATAACTCAGTCAGACTTAGAAATCCTATCTCATACTTTGCGCGATAACAGATTGGGCAAGACTCTAGTTTAAATCTCTGACAAGGTGGTGGGTGATATGTACTCCTCCAAGGAATGCTAGTTTCACTTACTATTGATGTTATAATTATTATTTTTGTGCTAGATATGTTCTCATCACTCTCTCACACCCAGACATCACAACTATACAAACCTCATGTGGTTGTGATGAGGTCACTGTGCTGAATTTGGCAGCTGTTATTTTTCCCATTTCAATCTTAGGCCATTGATGAAAACTGATGACGGACACCTGAGTGCTGGGATTGTATGCTGCACCAAGCTCATTAATATCCATCTCATTGTAGCTCTTCAGCTGGATGATGACTTTCTGTGTACAAACCCAGTGTGTGTGTGTGTGTGTGTGTGTGTGTGTGTGTGTGTGTGTGTGTGTGTGTGTGTGTGTGTGTGTGTGTG
>JAVKLF010000001.1:9167189-9185874 GCA_034783495.1 Millerichthys robustus
ACACACACACACACACACACACACACACACACACACACACACACACACACACACACACACACACACACACACCTTGTAGAGCTTTTCAGCTTTGAGAACTGCACAGTTTTAAATTCAAGGTGTATTTCTGATTAACAGCACAGGCTGTTCGCTTTCCTATTGTGCTCACTCATATTCAGAGAATTCAGATGATGACAAAGAACGTATCTAGGCCAAGGACAAAGTGTTTTATAGTTTATAGAAATTGTGAAATTTAGGTGTCATTGTCCCTCCCCCCTTCTCCTCCTCCTCTTCAACTCCACCCCTATTCTTTTGGGAGTCTGCTAACGTAGGAGTATGCACTTAGCTAAAAGCATCGGGAGTATTTAGGGCCTCTCCTCCACGCAGGTATTCCCTCCCTCCCCTTCCATTTCTTCATCTCATTTCTCCCTTACTTTGAGAGGCCTCTTAATCACTTCACTCATCTCTTTAAGTGGGTTTTTATGGTGGGCCATCTGGCCAAGGTGGTGCATTCATGAAGGTGTACTGCTGTGTGTGATTATCGGTCTGTGTGTGTGTGTCTGTGCACATGTCTGTTTCTGTCTGGCTGTCTTTGCAGACAGATGTTCGGCAAAACTTTCCAACGTGGCTCTTTTTTGGGAACTTGTTTGCAATTTAACCTCAAAAACGTACAAATGCACGCACTTTATAGGAGTTAAGCAAGCCTGAGGGGGTAAATTTAGGCTTTTGTATAGTATATTTGGAGGATTTTTTTTTGAGAACATGAGTGCATCAAAATTCAGTTGTCACAACATGTCACAGCACAGCACTCCCACCACAAAGAAAATGCTCAAATTTTGCTTCATGGTCTCTTACTCTCCTTCTGCCCAATCCTGAAATGCCAGCCGCACGTACACATCACCCATTAGTGCCAGCTGTGATTAGTGTGTATATTGTGTGTGTTTTGTGTGCATGTGTGAGAAAGAGAGATATTGCATAGTCTCACATCCAGCCTTTCACTCTGTCTTTCTCTCACACCCACACTGCTGTCACCCACCCATCCCGACAGTGAATCCGCCACCGTGGCAGCTTTGCCTGAGGCGTTGGCACAATGGACAGTACTGGAGTTACCTCCTGTCCTGCATGATGGGTGGTGTCTTTCTGTGTGTGTGTGTGTTTCTCAATTCCTTGTCTCGGGGTTAAGCGTCTGTTTCCGCTCTCCACACCTGCAAGCTGAGTATCTCTCCCCTCTATCCACCCTTCCATTCCTGTTCTTCTTTATCCTAACCCCCACCCTCCCTTTTCTCTGCCTACCAGAAAGTTGAGGCCATTGTCGGGCTGAGCGGTGTTGGGTTCTGTTCTCCTGCTGCTGCCAGCTCTCCCTACGGCCCCTGCAAGACAAGGCTGTTATTGCCCCAGGGACCGCAGGCCTCAGCAGCTCTTCCTCCAAACAAATTTGCTGTAACTTTATCTGCAATTGGGCCCTGAATTGGGAGCAAATAGAGGCAGCTTTGTGAAGCTCAAGGAAGGGCGAGGGCAGCGAGCTGGGGGTTGTTGGGGAGGCAGGGGAAATGATACCGGGTTCTTTTATGTCAGGCAAAGTAGGACTCTTATCAGGAAGAGAGCCCAGACAAGGGAGCTGCTTCTAGAGGAAACTGGAGCACCTATCACCTGCTTTGCATTTAGATAAAAATTCACCCTGCTGAAATAAAAAAAAAGGTAAAAAAAAAAAAAAAGCAAGCAAAGACAGGTACAGAAGAAACCATTCGAGTGTGTATATGATTGTGCGTGTATGTGTGTTTGCACATGTCTGGCTGACAGTTTGATACACATACACACCCTGAGAAGCCATAGCAGTCAGCAGTGCACACCACTCCGGGTCTCTTTAAATTGCTCCTTTGACTTCTCTTCAAAGCGCCTCTCTAACTTTTAAAAGTTTTAAAGTTGGGAGTTCGTCTTTGCCCACAGCAAGGGACAGCTTTGAAAGATATACTTTCACATTTCACTGCTCTCTTCATTTACAAAAAAAAAAATGAGTGTTAGTAGTAGAAATATGGTGGCGTGACTAACAGAGAATACCAAGTCAGGGTTTAATCACTGGAGACACTCAGCAGAAAATGAGCCCCTTTTGTACAGGAGTCACACATTCAAGATCCTCACTTCTGATTGTTCTTACAGAGAACAGCTGTAGGATTGTGGGCATATGCTTTATTTTGCTTTACAATGTCCTAACAAGATGATTGCCTTTGACACATCCGATTTTAGTGCTTTGTTTTGCAGCTGAACAGCAGGGGGCAGTCTAGCACCACTAAATGGTGGCAGGTCTGGTCACAAACAGGACAGCCCCCCACCCCCACTCCCCCCTACTTCTTCACGTTTCCTTAAACTTAACAGGACTTCTGCTCGCTGTCTGGCAACGCTTAGTGCCTGCATGGAAATTGATGTAAGAGAGATAAAGGGGAAGTCTGAAATCCAAACTTCAGTTTCACTCCACTGAGACAGAGCAAAAGGGGGAAAAGTTAGCTTGGTGTGTGGTTAATGTAAACCAAAGTACTGAATATTACCCTCCCACAGTGCTGCTGCAAAAAGCCGCCAGGACACGGGGTTGTGTTCTCAAACCAGTAATGCATCTCAAAGCGCTGGAATAAATCATCTAGAACTTTTTTCTTTTTGTTGTTGTTTTTTTGGTAACATTTTAAAAACATTTTCTTCTCTTTGATTTGTTTTCTAATAGTAAGTGAAAGCACCAAAGGTTATAAAAGAATGAAATCTGACTACAGAAACAAGTCAAAATAATTAGATTTACTGGTTTGGAAGGTATTGATATTTTATCTAAAACACCACAAATTAGTCTACTGTTGTTTTACTTTGTTAATGTTTTAATTGAATTATTTGAGTCATCTGAATTCCAGATTGTGCTCAGCTGTGAAGTTTGCCCAGTTCAACAGTTACCCAAAATATTTTTGTTTTTAGATTTAAAAGTGAAAGATGTTTTAATTAGTTTTATGACAGGTGATTGAAAAAAAACAACAACAATAAAATAAAGTCATAATGCTGACCTTTTTTTTTTTCCAGTTTATGACAATTTAGACTTGGAAAGTAAATATAAATTGACACATTTTGTAAAAAATTGCTTTTAATTGTCACTCACTATTTGTTTAGTTGACAAAAATATATGAAATATATAGCCTAAAATGTTGTTTTTTTGTCTATTTAAACATAATTTCAAAGTAAATTTTGTTTCAGATGTAAAATATATTTTTTGCACAGTTTCAAATGTGATTACTAATGAATCATTTACCCTAATTTAAACCTAAATTTTAAATATTTATAACTTGCCAAATGTGCACACATAAATATGCATTTAATACATTGTTTTTATATTATTAAACAGGCATTACGACAGCTCAGTGATATCAAAGAGAAGAATAAGAGCACAATTTATGTTCAGATGTCCTCTATAAACAACAGTCATATGAGTTTCTGACCACACAGAATGATCTACAATTTATTCCCATCTCCTACATCTGGAATTTTGTTTATCATGTTTCTTTTTCTTTTTTTTACCCATTTGATCTCATGTGTTTTTATAGTTGCTGTTTTTCCTCCACTCCATCTTTCTCTGGTCACTGACATCCACAGCGGGCTCCTTCCCTCTCCCATCTCTTCAGGCGAGGAAGCTTCCTATCTGGAGTAGGGCACGACGGGGGGGTTGGCTGTGATTGCCTAGTCCTGGTGGAAAGGTCCAGGCGTCGCAGGGCCCCACTGTCCAGCCGGTGGGCACAAAGACGATACAGGGCCGCGGCCACCGCTGAGCCCGGGTGTCCAGTTTCTTTAGCTGCCAGTCAAAACGTCCCCCTCAGCCACTTTAGCCAAAATGACGGCGGGGAAAGAAGGGGGAATGACAACTTAAACAACCCCAGGCACACACGCACAAAGAGGTTCTAAAACAAGAGAAGCATAAAGCTTTACGAGTTAATTGTAAACACTGGTGAAGTGAGATACAATTAATTTTTTTTCGCGTGCATAATAATGATAATACGAGCGATTTAGACGACCAGACAATCTGTTTACACAGCAATCCGTGCCTGCTGTAAGTTATATTTATAGCATTGCGTTTGAACGAAGCACTTGCGTATCAGCATGAAGATGTTTGTAAGTGTGTGGTTATTTATAGAGTCTACCAGAATAGCTTTAAAGTGAAGTGAGCTCCTTTGTTTGTTGAGCTGAAGTCAAGTTCTTGCACCTCGATCGCACGTTGTTTTGTTACAGATTATTTGAGTGTTTATCAGTGTTACAGATCAAGTTTCTAAATCCTGTGTCAGCAGATGGATAATTTTTCAAAATAGCCCCATTTTTGTTTGACAAAAATCAATCAATAAATAAATTAAACACTGAAAGGTTTTGTGAGCGTGTCTGCATGAAATTTTCTATGCTTTCAGTGTTGTAAATGTTTTGGCAATGAATAAAGAGAAGTTGTTTTGCTTGTTAGTACACAATAATGAATTATTAAACCTGTTTGTTTCTCTTACAAAGCTGTATCACTGTAAGACTATGTGCGTCTGAGACAGTGAAGCAGAGATTTGAATCCCTTTTGAGAGATCTGGCTGCTACACCCCACCATGCAGGTTTATTTTGAAGAACTATACCTTTGAATTTTACGCTAATAAACCGGACATGTCTTAATGTTTTATTTATTTCTTTGTTTTGCTGTTGAGATTTAGTGTGGGGGTTTTTTTTAGTGGTAAATTTTACATGAAGTTGAAACTTTTTCTTTTTTTCAAAGTTTTAATGGGAGCTGGTCAAAGTTTGCACAAGAAGCTGTTTGTAATAATCGCGGTGGCACAGTGTCTTTATGCCCTTTGAACAAGCCCAGCACACATGCTGTTGTTAAACCTCATCCTCACATTAACCTTAGGTTGCAAAAATAATGAAGAGCTTGATGTTTGTCTTGCTCCTCTCACACATTTACATGCACGCTCCAAAATGAAACAATTTGATAGTTGATTATGAAGCTTTCTCACTATCTTGCCAGTATTGTTCAGCTAACAGGATAAATTAATTGTTACACAGACCATTGACTCATTTTTTTACAGTAATAGTTTCCATGTTGACACTTTTAAAACTTTACCATCAAACTCAATTGTTACACAAAGTAATTATTTAGAAAATTTTGCTTATTAAGTTAAATAATTGATTTGTTGTACTTGCATTTCATGAATATGTTTGGCTGGAGGACACCGAGCATTAGATGCGGTTTACATTTTCATCATTTGTTATAATTGCTGCTGAGGTTTTATCAGTCCTGGAACAAATATATAAATAAAAAAAATCCCCTAAACATGATACCAATAGAAAGAATAAATATTCTTTTGTTATGGATGTTTCTGACAGATGCTATTCCTTCACAATGCTCCAGCTCAACTTTTTTTTTTTTCAAACAATAATTGACTCAAAGCTGTCTCACAGTTGGCACAATACTGAGAGAAAATATCAAGCTATCATCATTAGCAATTTTACTTTCCCACAGATATCTTCTCCCAACCACTGAAATGTGTTGAAGGACGCTAAAGAGGCTCTTTTAAAACAAGAATACAAGGTTTAGGAAAAGGTTAATTTTCAGATGGAGCTCTTCTTGTTTGGTGATGAGAGGGGAGGTGTAGAGGTTGTGGTTTTTGGCAGATGGGTGCAGTGGAGGTTAGAGACGGGCCGTTAGAGTCTTTTTGGAAGGAGAAGAGGGCATTGGGGTTTGGAGTGACAGGGTTAGAGACTTGGGTTGTGGGGTGTTTGAGGTCAGAGTCTCGAGTTTAGGGCTGGAGCTCAAAAGGGTCAACTTTAAGGCGCTGTATCTGAAATGGTACATGACCTCAGACTCCAAGATGATTGGCATGGAGGAAAGAGGCTCTGACGGCTCCAACTCATCCTCAACGACCATGATTTCATTATGTTTTGTTCCTTGGAGTGAAGTTTTTTTTCTATATTAATGTGTTTGACTGTGTTTTATTTCCAAACCACATACGGCCCTACCTTGTCAAAATAAACGCCATCACGAGGCATTAAATGTGTGCATTCTTACAGCACTGTTTCTCCAACAGTTCTGTTTTTTTTTGTGTGTGTGTCCTAACAGATCTTCGTCATTATTGTTTGGAACTTTGAGATTTATATGATTCCTCTGGCTTTGCTGCTGCCGCTGGCGTGGAGCT
This sequence comes from Millerichthys robustus, assembly GCA_034783495.1. Classification (NCBI taxonomy): domain Eukaryota; kingdom Metazoa; phylum Chordata; class Actinopteri; order Cyprinodontiformes; family Rivulidae; genus Millerichthys; species Millerichthys robustus. Next base: position 9,173,372 of record JAVKLF010000001.1, read on the forward strand.
ATATCCTTATTGCATCGGGGAAGGATACGAGACAAGATGTTGTGAGTAGCCTCAACGCTATTTGGCATTCTTCCGCCATCCTTTGTTTTTCCACCGTAAAAGTCCACTTCTAAACAGTAGTTGGTCATAAATCAACTCAAGTTATTTTATTGGGACCTTACACTTAAATTTTACTTTAATTAAGATATTTTAGACATATATTTCTTGACATTATACAAATAATTTTATTTGAAGAAATATTAAACGTTACCCTAATCATACAGTGAGAATGCAACACACTTTTCTATAGAAATTTCAGAGTGCACCTTTTGATTAAATTGTACTCGCAAACTTTGAGCAGAATAGGAATTAAATAAAGAAAAAAAACTAGCTGCCAATTTTTGTTAATGAAAAACCCCATCTGCCACACAAGGAGCCACATTCTCGCTGCATCTCACATTTCTCACTTTGCCTTCTTTTGAGACTAAGAGAAGGGAGAAATAATAGGCTGTCACCTTGAGCTATGTTACGCCACTTACCTGGTAGTATTTTTATTTAATTCATTTATTTTTTATCTCTTCTACCAATTAAATGATGTCAAAGCAATGTCATGGAGAAACAGACGTGTTTTAATCATGGCTAGCCACATTTGGAGAGCAGAAAGTGAAGACGAGGGAGAGAGCTGGACTATGGAGTGAGCGTGAACAATGAAGTGATTAATTTTAATAAGTGCCTTCTTCCAAGACTCAGTCGGAAATAACCCGTTAAGAGACTTCAGATTTTCTTGCAGTCCCATCTTCAATGTGTATATTTATCTCTTCCTAAGGAATCTTTGGGTTAGATTGGATTGGATTTGGAAGCAGTATTAAATTCTGTCATTATAATAAACCAAATCTAATAGCTGTCGGTCATTGTAATGTTTCACATAAAAATGGAATTAGATGTGAACTGTACATGACACATGCTGTAGTCCTAATAGGTCTTCGGAGCTAATCTTTTCTGTTTATAAGCCCCTGTTATCATATTTCATAATTAAAGTGTCATTAAAATGAACAAAAAAGACACAACTCTTATAAAACATCACATTATTCTATAAACAGTATTCCCTCCCTAAAGTTTATGTTTAACATATGATGTAAACAAGTTAAGGTTTTCAAACAAGTTCAAGGGTGAAAGAAGCCGTGAATGAGACTGAAATTTAGGAGGGTGCTTCTTTTCACCTGTAGATGGCGACATTGCTTGATAAAATATATGAGTAAAAAAATTAATAAATCATCACCTCTTTAAAACAAAACCAAGTTTCTTGGTTTGTATGCACACAAGCTATACTTCACTTCTTAAATAAAACGAGGCACCAGAATTTACACATGCTTGAAGTCACTTCACATAAGATTAAGTACATTTGTTGCATTGAACTTGATGTTTTATTTCCCCATTTATTGTTAATGTTTTTTGTGTAGTTTTAGGCACTTTAGCCTACGTTCTCACTACCGTATCGGTTTCTGCATCAATATACCTTTATGGTTGTGAATATGTTTTGTCATGAGAGCACTTGACTGACTGCCTTTCTAAAAAATATCTTTACTATTTTCTCATACCTGTATTAGTTTTTTTTAATCAAGTGATTTTGCTACATGCAGCACACCTTGCACTGGTGTGTGATATGTAAGGAAGTTCTTCTTGACTGCTGCTGGGCTAATTAGAAAAAATACAAAAAAAACCCCAAAACTAATGAAATAACATCAACACGTAGGTACACTTATTAGCAAACAAGTTATGTGTGTCCGATATTTGTTGATACTGCCTATTGGGTGTGCTATAGTGTGTTTTTTATTAATGCCAAACTACATTCATAGATTAGAGCTCATGCATCCAATTTATATTTTGTGCATGTTTAAATGTTGCCCCATAATAAGATACAATGTTTTTGTTTGTGTTCAGGTCAAAATAAGAGAATTTGTTGCTTGTTGTTTTTGATGGAAGTGGTATTAATTAACAACGATTATCACATTTGAAGCCTCTTTTCTTGTTGCTGTTTGTTGTGTTCAAGAACTAAAAAAATAAAATAACAGCTCAGAAGACACATTGAAAGAAATTGTAACAATTGCAGTCCCTCTTGTCTTGAAGTTGAATTTTCACTGTTTCCAAACTGGTGAATGTGATGAACCGATTGTTCCTTGCTTCATTCTTAGCTTTCTCCAACGTTCAGTGACAAAATTACCATCTCATATCGAGACATGTTTATTTAAGTTTATTGTATTCATTTGTTATTTTGAGGTTTTGTGTTTTTACAAGCTTTGCATGCATTGACACACTTGAACTCGCACATTCAGGTGCAAGAATCCCCGAGTCCCTGTTTGTTTTTAGTTTCCCCAATCTGTAGCATGCAAAAAGGTGGAGGTTTAAGAACACTGGGAACACATGGTATTTGTGGTTGTTTGCTTCCTCTCTGGCTTCCTTGGATACCTCTTTCGAGTCTTTATCAGGTTGAAGTCATGGTCAAAAGTTTCCCTTCTGCACTTGGCAGAGAACTGAGAAGAACAGAAAAGAAAACAGAAGGAAAAGGCTTTCTAATTTCTTTAAACAACACACCAAATGAAAGCGTTGTGCTGTGCCGAACGAGGGGTCAGCATCCGGAGCGCAATAGTTTTCCAGCAGTCTGGGTTGAGGATAAAGCCAAAGGAATCTCCGTAAGATCTGTCTTTCTCAAGCATGGAGAGAGAAAGGGTGGGGGGAAAGTGAGAGAGAACGAAAAAACCACACACTTGAGTTGAGTGCAGACTTCTTAATGAACTGGCCTTGACTCGTCTGATGGGTTCAGTGTGCCGACCCGTTCTCTGGTTTTACACTGCAGCCCCAGTCTATAGCCCTGTCTGTAGCAGGTAAACAAACACAGATCTCTACACGCAGTAATTCACCATCCAGGGTCACTGACTGTTGTGTGGTTACATGCTGCTTTGCAAACAGCTCCTTACCCTAGCCCCAACCTTGACCAGTACCTGCTAAGCAGTGAACGCGTCCTTAAAACAGCGATTAAAGGAGGCTCTGCACCAGCGAGGTCCCCGACCTCTTCTCTTATCTTGTAGCAGCACTCTGACCTGCAGACGCTGACTCTTTAACACCGTCAGATGACCTGTGTGCCTCATACTGCAACCTGCTCCCTGAAACAAACAGGAGGAGGATTCTTTTTCTCTTTTACCTAAGTTTTTATTCTGGGCAAAGCGAACTGATAATCAAGGAAGACACGTCTTTCCTGTCAGCATTTGGATGGAGTCACTTTTTGTTGGGAGGTGGATGAAAATTTTAAATCTTGGAGTGACCTGATGCATGAAAATATTTCTCAACAGTTTGGAAAGCCACCAGGGTATTGGTTAGCCATGTGATCACTTCTGTTTGGAAATGTAAAGTTTAGCATTTTTGGATGCTTCATCGTGTTTCACATTTGAAACTAGAAATTACAAAAAAGGCAGTGAATGTAACGAAAGGCCCTGCATGCATGTCCAAAGACATTGACACGGTAAAAAGGAAACCCCCCAAAAATAAAACTTCTGCACTAATTTCATTTCAAAAATTTAGATTGTTTGAAGTGGGTTTCTGTGACTAGGATATGAGCAATAATCTTACCTGTTGGAAATAGCCCTTTGAACAACCTTGATTATGAAAAAAAAGGTTTAATTCTCAAAGTCAAATGCTGAGCTAACTGCCAGTCCAGTCCGGTCCAAAACCAAGGAGAGCTGTTGTAAGATTAAGTAAATCCAAGCTCAAAATTGTTAGGGCTTATGTGAATGCTATTTTATAAAACTTTTCATTGCTGTCAGTTTTATATTACACAGCTACTGTATTTACGGTGAACTCAATGATCATTTGCAAGTGTAAATAGCAGCAGCAAGTTGTAGTGCTACCAGGTTATGAGCTGCGTACCAGCAGAATATGCAGAAGTAGTACCCACTTCTGCATATTTTTCCACAACAGTGTTTTGTATGAATTTCTGCTTGCTCACGTGAGAGTATGTAACGGGCTCTGCGTTTAACAAGCAGTGCCACATCCCAACAGATATCCCTTCTTGCTGTTCATGTGGCCCAGAAACCCCCCCCGGACAGATGTTAAAAAGGTGTTACTTTTTCAGAGCAAGCTGTTACACAGGCTACATATGGAACATGGTGATGTCTCTTTCTACCGCAGGATGACGGGCAATTAGGCCTCGTCACACTGGAGGACCATCCTCTTTATCCCATGCTTCAGACCATTACACTGATTCACCCATTGGATCTGCCAACCTATTACGGAAGAGAAGACCTTAATGGCCTGAAGATACTTCACACTCAGAAACGTGCCTCCAGCAGCAAGAAAACCTGCTCCTTTTAAACCACTCTACAGCTTAAGTATTAGCATTTTGATCAAAATAAATATAGAATTTAATAACTCTGATGGTCATCCACTAATCTATCATTTGTTATTACTGCTGTTTTAATCTGTACTTACTGAGTGTGAAGTGATCTCCCTGACTGTAATATGATAATATGCTATTTATTAGTGTAAAAGAAAAGTTAATTTCCAGGATAGTACTACCGTCTAATTGTAGTTGACCATTTTAACATTGCTAGAACAAGAGCTAATTGCCAGTTTATGCTTTCTTCTTGATTTTCCTACTCAGACACCTTCTCTGCATCCCTAAATACACTGCATCTTGACATCTGCCCTCATTAAGGGGCATGCAGAACACAGGTAGAGGAGAGTAAATATCAGGAAAGCTGGAAAAAGAGAAAACAAGAAGGAAACTTTATGCCTTTTACACTTCATCTCCTACAGGGAGTCGCACCTTACCCCCCCCCCCCCCCCAAAAAAAAACAGCATCTGGAAAGACAAGGAGAATGAGAAGAGGAGATGGAGTGGGAGCAGGAGACAGAAAAAGACAGAGAGGCTTTCTGAGAGACAGAGCGACGTCGAGACAGAGGCAGAGGGAAGGCAGCGGTGGTGGATGGCAGGCACTCCTCTGTGCGGAGTCAGACATGGCAGTTGGTGACAGGTGACAAAATCAAAAGGTCATGTCACTTTTAACTGGGAGCGCCTGTGCCCCGCTGATTTCCCCCGTGCCGCCCCGGCAGCATCAGCGCCGCTCATCTCTGCTCCTCTCGCTGCCTCTCTGTCTCTGCTAAACTGGCAGATAGGATGGCAGGCTGGCAGGCAGAAAGACAGGCAGCGGGCAGAGTTTGAAGCAGGACGGGAGCATCAGAGCATCAGGGACTCCGCTGCAGAATCCTCCCAGTTTCCCTTTTCATCACGCTACCCCCCTCTTCTCCCCCATTTGTCTAACTCTCTTCATCATGCTGAACCTTTGTAAGAATCTTTGCAAACAACATCAGCACTTTGGGGTTTCTGTCTTTAAATGTTTGTTGTTGTTTTCTCAATATGGCCCATTCACTGGAGCTGTTTACATGAAGCCACAGATGTGTATGTTTGAGTGAACTCGGGTGAACATCATACAGCTTCTGTTGTTTTTGTGCTCAAATAATTAAAACAGAAACGTAAAATCTGTTTTGAGAAGGTCAAGCGTTTTATCAGCACACACCCATCTAGGCTAGTGATGCTTTCAGAATTGTAATCCTGTTGGAAAAGCCGCTTAAACAGTATAAACATGTTCCACCAAATAAGCTGTAAGAAATATGTCAGTGATGCATTACTATTTCAGAAACTTAATCTTCACCAATCCTCACAAATGTGGCTTTCCTTTCATGAATATATAGCTGCCCTTCTCACCCCCTACCAACAGCCTCCAGCTCCAGAAGCACCACAGATTCAACCCCATCCAGCCCCCTACTGGGTGAGCCCTGGCTTGGGCAGTGCAGAAGGAAGGGCCCCCCCTCTGAGGGCCATAGCTCTGACAGCTTGTGAAAGGCCCACGTGGGTCAGTTTGGCTCAGTCTTATCAGACACACGGCTCTCTCCCTGGCCGGCAGAAACTGTGGTGTACTGGGCAATACACACATATACGCACTCACGGACAGTGCATACCAAGTATGGCCTTAAGATCCCCCCAGCCAGCCACAACACCAAACCTCAGCAGCTGGAGAGGTTAAACCCCCCTCACGTATCAAAGAGAGGAAAGCAGCAGGGGGATGGATGGAAGGAGGGATGGAGGAATGGGAGAGGGAAAAAAAAGAAAAGTCGGAAAAGTATATCTTTATGTTCACCTGGTTGCCTGCCTGAGCGTTAATCCCTCTCCCCTGTGGCTGTTGTTGGAAAGGTGAGAAGGGGAAATGGTGGAACTCAGTCCGGTCAGGGAGGAAGAGGTGTGAGTGAAGGAGGCGATTCAGATGAAAAGTGAAAATGATGTTACTGTTTCAGGTTGTTGAATTTTACCTCATGTCTCTGGTGTGAATGTCTGCAGTCAGTTCATTGATCCAAGCAAGTTCTCTTCAGTTTTGACTCAAAAAAATTGATCTACACAAAGCAGACCTGTTTTTTTGTTTGTTAAAGTATTCTTTCCTTTATATGACCATATAATGTACTTACAGATGTGTTGTACATTTGTAAGTTAGCATTTTAATAGGGTCTAAACTGTGTTTTACGAACTTTTAAGTCAGATTTGAGTTAGGAAAGTATGTCCTATTTAAAATTGGAGACAGCAGAATATGTTTCTGTGTAACTGAACAGACAGAATGTGCTAAGATGTAAGCTCGGATCACATTTACTGTCACAGTCCTTAGAACACTGCAGAATTGTGTATTTGGATGCAGATTATTGTAGTAATAACCCTCAGCACCTTTCAGAACATGTCTTTGAAAACACACTAGGGGTGCTGTTGCTCTGTTGCAGGAGTGCAAGCAGGACATTTTTTTTTTTCATTTTTAGTTTTTTTATGTATTACACTTTATTTTAGCACTATTTCATTCTCACACATTAAAGACAGTGTTTTTTATGGACTAAAGTTAACGGCAACACATAGATATCCAATCTTCTTTCCTATCAGATCTTTTTTTTTACACTCAGAAGGATTTTTGTAAACACATTGCACTTGAGTTTTCTCAAATAACAGAAAATGTTACACAAGTCAAACAAAATTTTATCTGGATGTTTCCAAAAATATTGAAGTCTTTTGGTTTTTCAGTCACCAAAGAGATTAAAATCCACAAATTATCTTTGTGATTGTATGCACTGTATTTGCTTCATTACTTCAATGGCTGTCTTTAAAAATAAACACCCTCAAAATGGTAGTAGCAGGAAGTTTCTTTGAATGATCACATAACGTACAATTTATTTTACCCAATTCAAATTAGAAAGGAGAAATTGTTTTCTATTCAGAAACTATTTCAGCTTGATTGTACATAGATGTAATAAAATAAGATGAAAACAAAATATATGCAGCACAGCATGTGAAGGATCATGAAAACAGCAGCAGACACAAGTAATTCTACTAAATCAGCTTTTATTTAAGGACAAACAGATGCACACACAGTTTTACCGCTGCTGGGATTCTCAATGTCATCGTGTTCACTGACATTCTTTGCGCGCAGTTGTCTACTGTATGTAGTTATTTATGGTGCACATTGTAATCTGTAAAAAAAAACCAACCTGCATCATCTCTGTATCATTTGAATTTTTTGAAGATGTTAATCCTCAGCCCTGTGTACAGTAAATTGACTGGAGCAGCTCTGCAGACAAACGTGATCTCATTGTGAATCCTGTCGACAGTGAGGCTTTGATGATGCCATGTTGTAATGATAGTTATTTAAGCAACACAATAATGTTGGGATAAGCAGACAAATGATATCAGACACCCAACAGGTCTAAAATGGAGGAAAGGATGCAGAGAGGTGCAGAGAACGTAAGAAAGATGGCTGAAATGCATTGCCTGTGCTAGGGTAATTTATGTCCTCTTACTGAAATAGTAGGTTCAGTGGCGAGTATTTAGCTGTGACAATCTTCAGGGCAGATGACACGTTCCATGTTGTTTTATTTATTCATTTGTACACTGCGCCTCATTGCAGGAAACATGACTTCTCTGTGTAACCAGAGGCAATTGAAGGGAGTGAGCTGAGCAGAGCAGAGGGAGACAAATGACTCTCTCTGTCTCTGTAGGTCAAGCTTTTCCAGCTAGCTCATACTCGCTCCTTTTGTTTAAAGTTCGAAGCATGTGCCAGGCGTGCCCCTAGTAAAGCCTCGGTTTGGAGGATTCTATTATGTTTGTATGCTGGCATGTGCGAATGGATTTCAAAAGGAGTCATGATGTCTTTTTAAACAGTTAAAAGTTGTTTTGAAATGCCATGATGCTTTTATTTTATATAGTATCACAAAAAGAAAATCTTAGCTAAGTGAAAAATTCACTTTCCGGTGTTCATTTCAATGGCAATTCTTTTTATATTATATTTTTTGTTTGTTTTTTAGTTGTTGTTTTTTTTGTCTAGACTCAGTGATGAAGTCGCAGCGAACCGGGAATAACCACTTGCTATTCAGCGAGTTAAAACGTGGAGCTGTGTGCATACACGCACAACACTTTACCCAAGTGATTTTGAGCTATTGATAGAACCCACTCACAAACACACACACTATTGATTCTACCCTCTCAACTCTGCTGTTCTGAACTCCTCTTTGTTTGTGTGGGAAGCTGCATTTACATAAGAGGCTTATGTCAGGCGCACATACCCCCCCCCCCCCCCATTCCAATGAAAAAACAAAAAGGACAAAGGCCATTGTCTTGTTAAGTGATGATTTTTGGATGTCTCCAAACTATTTTGTGCTCTTCTGGAAGTGGTAGGGGTTGTGAGGAAGTCAGGGCTTGATAAAGGTTTATTGGGGTAGGGGTGGGGGGGTGGGGGTGGTTGGGACTATGTAACACAATACTAGACTGGGTCTGATGCATTATGAGGTTAACCACTGGAGACTTATAATATGGCTGTTTGTTTATGTAAATCGGGAGCGAGATTATGACCTTGAAGCTCGGATGGTTGATTGACAGAAGGGTGAACATAATGAAGCTACGACTTCTAAATTTCACTCAGACTCTCAAAACTGTCAAAGTAGTGTATCAATGAACTCTAATCGACCTGTTAAACCCAATGGAACAAGCTGGTTTTTAGTTCTGAGGTTGAATTTTTGAATGATTTTCAGCACTTTTAAATTTAGCTATAAATTTAGATATTATTGTCTGCATTGTGCTTATTTAAACATCTGTTATTGTACATGGTAAAATTTCAGATTCTGAAAAGAAAACAAAACTAGAACTTCCATGCACCGTTGTGTCGCTTGCTGTTTTGAATGTGTGTGCATGATTGTGTTTCAAGGCAAGCAATTTTTCTTCATGCTGTACTGTTTGTCTCTGGGTGTCTTGGGGCTTCAGAGTAACACCAGCTCCAGTTTCATCGGTTGTGCTTCACTGAAGCAAATAGTTGTCGTTCTTTGAGACATTCACTCTGAGCTTAGAGCTCTCTTATTTTTTCTCTCACACAGAATGGCATTCTGGTGGAGGGTGTACAAAAAAACAACAACAAACAAAAAAACAAAGATAAGTGAATGTAAAGGAGCCAAACGGGTGCAAAGGTTAAGGAGGTCAGAAGAGACTGAGACAAATCCGAAGATATTCCCTCTGAGATTTAAAGACTTCTTTGCTCTGTGATTTGAATAGATGAAAAGATTTTAATCCTTAGCCTGCTGCAATTCAGTGCTGGAGCGTTTGCTTACACATCTAAAAGTGTCAACAGAATGTTTCTAAAATTAAATTCTGCTTCAGAACCAGTCTGAAGCCTGTGACATATAAAGTAATCAGAAATCCAATAGTTGGGATATTTGCACACTTTCCACACTCATTAACAAACTTTAACCAAACGTAAGCATAACCAATCAGTGTTAATGTGCCTTTTGGCTCTACTGATAATGCTTATCTAACATTTATCTCGTGTTTAAATAGTTTTATTCCTTCTTTTTTTCTGCATCTATCAGCAAGCAGTGGAGGACCTGCTGGAAGATGAGGATGAGGATTTTGACAAAGATGACAAGGTAATTATGTTTCATGTCTGGGACACATGAACACACAACAGCCTCAGGAGGGGTCGACACGGCTTCACAGACCAGAAACACAAACAGACTAACGAAATGACTCCGTCTTCTCCTCTCACCCCCTCTCCTACTCAGTTTTTCTCACCGCCTGAAGCACAAACACATGTTCACAGATTGTACAACCTTTTAACCTTTTATTAAAAGTTTTCTCTGTAGGCATATCAGCAGCACATTTCTCACCTTTCCACCTTGTAGTTTGTTAAGAGTTTTTTTATGTAGTTGCAACACTGTCTTTATTTTTATTTCGTGTTTGCATCACTATGTTGAATTTGTGTTTCTCACACTGTGCTTCACACCCTTCTTACTGGGAACATGTGCTCATATAAAGTGCTTAGTTAGCAATTTAGGTCCATTCAGTTTGTCTTTATGTCCCAGTAAAACAGCATCTGGGCTTGTCCAGACACTATCAGGTAACAACAGGTGGCTGCTTTACTGCCTCAGCTCATAACACTGCAGGAACAGCTACTGAAACAAATGCCACTGGAAAGGGTACAGTACCTTGTCAATGGTCCATTTGGGGGTGGTAATTGAAATGATCTAATTCTTTATCCAGTCACTATGCTAGGCTTTGTGTGTGTGTGTGTCACCATAAAATTAGAGCAATTTATTGTTTGATTCTACTGTATAAGTTTTAAGAAGAGTTAAATGTAAGCTGTGGAGTCCAAATAATTTATTATGGAAACCTTTTTTAGTATAAATACTCCCACTCATGCCTGAGCATTTTACAGGTGAGCAAGCTAGAATGTGATAATTTTAGTCTTTTGGTAGGAAAACTCCTAAAAAAAACAACTGTGTGACTGTATGTAATGGTATTTGTAAAGTGCCTTTTAGCAACCGGGAACACTGCAGGCTGAATTTACTATAATGCAAAAGGCGACGTATTCTGCAAAAGAATTTGAAAAAAAGGCACACATTTATAGTGCAGATGGTCAAATAATCATCCCAGTCAAGCGTCAGTCAGCCTGGCTGCCCATTTGGTGATGAACACACAAAGTCATGTGAGCATTACATCCTCTCCCACAGAGATGTAGAAGCAAAGTTCCATGATTGTGAAGTTCCAAGACTGTAATGTACAGGAGGGGGGCCAGAGACTGAAGATATGCACCAGACAACCTTGAACTTTTTTTCTTTATATCTTTTCTCTTCCGTTGCATTTCTTGCTTCCTCTTAGGGGAAAAAAAGGATATGGGCATTTGAAAAGCGACAGATTATATGAAATACATTTTGGACTTTTATATTGAAATGAGGTGTAGAAGCGGCTTGTGTGGCCATAGTCAGATTTGGTGCCAAACTGATTATTCCAAATAAGAAGGCCTTGCTCTCTGTTCACACAGGGCTGGGATGCTGGATAGCACAGCTACCACAAAGGCTACAATTTACCAACTCTGACTTCATACATTTTGATCTATTGCTCCCCTCGACTGTTAGAATTTTATTTAAGCTGTAGGGAGGTTGAAAGGGGGCTATTTTTCTTTTTTTCCCTCCTTTCCTACATCTCTCTCCCTTCACACACTCTCCCTTTTTCTTCTCTCAATCAACTCCTTTTCTGCTTTTTCATTCTTTCTTTCTGACACACAATCTTTCCCCCTCTCTACCTCTCTTTCTCTCATCTCTTTGCTCTTCCTTCAACCTGGTTGAGTGCAGAACAAATAGTTTCAAGGCTAAGCAATGTTGTCTTTTACATGTGATGTGCCGTCTTTTACACTGGATGGGAGCCACAGCTTTAGATAGTATGAGTAAGTATGAAGGACGGGTCAAAGGAGGCCTCTTTTATGGCACTGGTCTATAGGGGAGAGTTGGAAGAGTAAAAAGAGCGAGAGAGAGGAGAGGGGGGGAATTAATAAATGTGCCAAGGCCTCATTTTAATTGAACTTGAAGCATATGTTGCAAGTATGTACAATCTGTCCCAGATGTTTACTTCGGCCATGTGCACAAGCTCTTCCCAGTGCACCACAAGGCAGCTATTAGCTGGATAACCTTTGCTCCAGAGGCTAAATAGGGTATTACATGGCCAAAAAGTGGAGCACCTGTTTTTCATTGCTGAGAGGACCCCTTGCAGGCTTTCTGCCTCAGCTTACCACATGTGTTTTGACTTAACAGATTGTTGGGCAAACATAAAAAAGTGTATTTTCCTGTGAGCAACCACTGATATTAGTCACTTAATCTCAATGAAAGTCCAGCATCTAGGCTAATTGATTGGGACAGCTGAGTTGTTAAAGCGAAACAGGCTTTAAGGCTGGCACATGAACTGTTTGTGTGTGTGTGTGTGTGTGTGTGTATGTGTCTGTGTGTGTGTGGTGATGTTTATGCATGGTGGTGGTGGTGGGGAGGTGAGATGTGAACTAATTTTTCTGCTCACTTCTCCTCCCCAGTTTCCTGCTGCAAGTGTGTGTGTGTGTGTGTGTGTGTGTGTGCGCGCGCGTGCGTGCTGACATACAGCATGGAGTGCTGCTTGATTTGTGTTGTCTACAC
>JAVKLF010000001.1:9185974-9196154 GCA_034783495.1 Millerichthys robustus
TGTGTGTGTGTGTGTGTGTGTGTGTGTGTGTGTGTGTGTGTGTGTGTGTGTGTGTGTGTGTGCGCGCGCGTGCGTGCTGACCTACAGCATGGAATGCTGCTTGATTTGTGTTGTCTACACACACTGGATTTAAACCATAATGTCCACTGTTTCCATTCAAACATACCAAGAGGGTGGAAAGTTGTAAAAAGTGGACTTTGCGCATCACAAAGCATCCTAATGTACATGTTTTTTTTCTCCTGTGGGCTTTTTTTTTACATACAGTTACACAGATGAGTGTCCTGTTTAATTTACATTAATGAGTAAGGCATCAACACTCAATAAAACTTAATGGAAAATTTTCAACTGTGTGTTGGTTAAAAAAAAACACTGGATTTGTCAGGGTAGGACTATTAATAAGAAAGCTGTAATTGCCTTCTATTTATTAATTATGCTTTGGTAGATAACATTATGTAACATAACTTGAAAATTTGGCATAATAGTGGGAAAATCAATGGAAAGACTAGGAAAGAAGAAGAAAACAATGGATGTACAATGCACCTACCCTGAGTTGGCCTCTCAGTGTAGCTGCATTGTTTAAACATGTATTAATCCTTAGCATTGATGATGAAAATTAAAATGATTAAATTAAATAGATTAGATAGATAGAAAAACCCATTCAGTTAATAATTTGCATGTAAAGCATTTCAGTGTATTGAAAAAAAACAAACGGTGAAATGGCAACATCCTGGTGACGCACTGTTCTGACCTAATTATTCGCTTCAATCTAAGAATATGTGTTCACTGTGAGAAAAAGTGAGTTGAACTTAAAGAGCCCAGATTGATGTCAATGTGGAAAAAAAAGAAGAAAGGATGATTTAAACAATTTAAATGTAATGGTATTGTTTACACTTGCAATTTTCTACAGCTCTATTTGTCTGTCAGTCTGTTTTATTTTTGTTTGTTTTTTAAAAAAATAGTCATATCGCAAGAAGAAATTCTGTTGTACCATTAGGGACCATTTCTGCATCTTTAAATCCAGCCTGAGATCGGAGTAGAGTGAGATAGCAAAAGCCCGCTCCACATTCCTGTATTTACAGACTGCAGGCTGCGGGGCTTTCAGTGTGTAATCTAGCCAATGATGTCTCGTCTCACCTGTGGGCTTGCTGTCCAGAGCTGGCAGGACACAATCACCTTTTGGCTGTGTGTCTGTGTTTATGTGTAAATATGTTTGTCCATTTGTGTGACTGTCTCACATATATGTGCGTGTGTGCAGCTCAGCCGTCTCCCACAAGGGGTCTTACGGACAAAATGGAGAGAGAGAGAGAATGAGAGAGAGAGAGAGAGAGAGAGAGGCAGACTGAAGGAGTGGGGAGATTACCCTCACACGCTTGACTGGTCACTGAAGCGCTTGTGCTCCGCTCAGCTAGGCTTCACTAGCCTCAGGAGGACCTGACACAGATAAGATACACACTGCAATCATGTCCTGCTCAGGGGCTTACTGCTCACTGCACCCCCTCTCTTTTTCCTCACAGTGTGGATATCTATCAATATCTCCCTCACACACATGTACTTACAAAAACACTTTCCTCTCCCATTTCTTACTGAATTTCTCCATATTGTAAAAAGAAGATGAGCCATTTTTGCAGGTTAAATACATTAACTTTAAAAAATATGAGTTTCTTGTGGAATTTATTTTCTTTTTATGGATAGTTCCTCAAGAGATTCAAAATTTTAGGCTAAATTAGCAACCTTTTTATTGTTTTTCTCTTTTGTGCATGAATATAGAGAGGGATAGGGGCCATTTAGGCAGCATTGTTTTACAGTTTAGACATTAGCACATAGATTTAAGATGTATTAGTTTTTTGCAGTTCACAGGCAGTAGTTTTGTAACTAACTATTTAAAGCTGGGGAAGCAATTCACAGTAAAATGTTGTTGAGTAACACAACCTTTCAGATGTGTGTGTTGCTGTGAGCCTTGTGTTCGTGGCAACACACATCCAGCCTTTCTGAAGAATGCAGCTTGTATATTTATTCTACTGTGTTCAGGTCATGTAAAAGTGGTCCATTCTTTGAAGAAACATGATTCAACTCTTCTGTTATTAGTTGATCATTTTCCACCTTTTAGATGTCATTACTCTGGCTGGTTATTGACCAGTAAATCACAAATGTGCAACATTTTCAAGGAAATCATCAGATTGTGTTACTGAGAACTGTTGACATTTTTTTTGAGTGACAGCAGAGGGAGTAGAAATGAAATTATTAAGATTAGACACTACTGAAAGCAAAATCTTGAGCATTACTAGATCCTATTTTTCTTATTGATTTTTTGATGCTGGATATTTTGATACGCAAGATAGAATTTAGATAACTAGATGATTTCCGCCGCGCGCGCACGCACGCACGCACACACACACACACACACACACCTATGCAAGTAGACGGTAATGAGTGGTATCTGTGATTTTCTGGCAAGCTGGAGTATTCATCAGGATTTTTCTTTTTTGTGCATTCATGTCTTAGTTTTTCTCTTTTGTGTAGTTATGAGTTTATTTTGTTGTGTGTGTGTGTGTGTGTGTGTCCGAGTTTGATTATGTTTGAAAACAGTGCAAATTTTCAGCCCTATTATCAGATATATAGGGAGCTCTGCAGCTTCAGTTTCAGTCACAGTGCCGTGCGGATCGTTCAGCTAGAGATATAGCAAAATGTAATTGGACTAAAGAGAGCACTGGGAATTATATCAATGCTCTAAGAATGAAATTTAAAAAAATCAACGTGACTGAGATGTTGTTCTGGGCAGGCTATTGAGCTTGTGATGCAGTGAGGTTGTCTTCAGGTGTCGAGAGGTTTTAGCTGCAGAGGAGAATAGAAGCGTGAGGAAAAGGGAGGGAAAAAAACAACAAAATAAAGTTGAACGTCTGCGTTCTTTTCTTTGTGCCGTCTGTGAAGGATGAAAAGCGTCACGGTGTAAAAGATGCTTTTGACTCATCCGCTTCATTTTTCTTCCCATCTCGCTGTCTCTTTTTCTGCTGTTCAGCAGAGATGCTGCTAGGAACGGCATTTTAATCATGTTTGGCTAATAGGGGAAGGAATGAGAACAAAAAAGGAAGGTGAAATACGTGTGGAGGGGTATTGTTTCTCTATGCAAAATAAACTGTATTGTTTATTTGTTTTTCCAACTTTATTGCTCATATTCATCAGATGGACCATCTCTATTCCCTCCAGATACATATCTCTTGCTTTGTCTGTTGGTTGCTTTCTGTCATTCTCTGCCTCATTGCTGTTTTTGCATTACTTTGGACCATTGTTATTTAAAATAAATTTTGATAACTGTTTGGCATTCAGTCTTATTTTGATTAGTTGATATTTTGAAATATATAAATCAGTGTTTAAACAAAGGTGAGTACAAAGAAGTGTTTGTTTTGCTACATAACTAGGCTTCAACTGTTTGTAGAACTTGGCTTAAAATACCAGGCCTATTATCTTCATTGTGTAACACTCATTTCATTTTTTATTGTAAAAAGAGAAAATCTTACTGTAATCTATCCAAAAGGACCCTAAACCAGACCCCTGGGATGACAGCCGTGATAAAAACCATATCCTCGAGGATATGTTGGCTTCCTGGCACTTTGAGTGGATACGAGCGATGGTGGTAAGTTGGACATGTGTGTGGCTCTGGCACGGACTCCTGCTGGTGTGTGTCGCTGTCTCCCAGTTTGCTATTTTAGCTCATCGTCTGTCCAGCGGCCTCTGTTCGCCGTCCCGTCAGGGTTTTGTGTGCAGTAACTGTCCCCTGTCTGTGTCTCAGTGGAAAAACAGAAAGAAAAAAAAAAATAATTAAAACCCACGCACTGCACGTTTGGTGCCCCCACCCCCACTTCCTCCCTGTCCAAACCCGCTGTAGGGACCATGCCTGTGCCTGCTCTTTAAGGTGATGGGGAAGCTAAGTGAGCTCCAGCATGGGAAGCTGCTGCTGTCTTTTTGTGTGACATCCCTGTAGCGCTGCAGATCTGGTAAAGTGCAAGGTGACAGCTGTAGGCTGAAGGTTTGACGGTGTGTTTACTGTGTTTGGGGACGTCTGTCTCTGCTGGAATGAAATGTGACATCAGGAGTCACTTGAGATATTTTTTCTCCCCTTTTACAATTAAAATCAAAAGTGTTAAAAGTGTACTGATTTAGTCTGCCGTTCTTCATGTGAAATGAACTAATTACATTCTTCTCACATATAATAGTCATTTGAAATCTTATAAATCCTAAGCAATTAATAAACAGCTCATAGTGATAAGTTTTCAAATGACTCTAACTTTCCTGAACGTGTCTTTGTGTGTGTAGTGGCTGCTGGGGGTCTTGAACGTGGTTGTGGGTGCTTTTTTTTGTTAGAGTTGCTTCAGAAAATCTACCTCATATAGTCAGAGCAAATCCCACTGCTCTTTCTTTTGCATAATGCAACAATGTCTACTCCCCCAAGTCTTATTGTTCTTAATCACACACAGACAAGTGGCTGAACTAGATGAACTTTTCCATTGATGAACTATGCATCAAAGGTTTACGCTCCTTGTACTCTAGGTGAGGAGTTTTTCGCGCGCTCTCATCCACCCGAAGTAAATCTCTCCGAGACTCTCGCTGAACGGCACGTTGGAGATGGCACACACAGGCAGCCCTCTCGGTCTCTCATTGGACAGAATGTGGAGCACAACACTTGACAGCAGTGTCGTCTGAATTTGAAAGTCAGACATGTAAGGAGGCAGCCGCCACCTTTTCTTTTAACAAGAGTCATAAATCTGTAATGAGCACAGAGAGGATGCATATTTTATTTACTTTTTGAAGAAGTGATCCCCTTTACTTCATGGCAATGCACTCTCGTTCTGTTGTCTTTTTTATCTTTATTCCTTCCAAAACAAAGTTTAAGAGTGTGGATTTTACATCTGTCTCTACTGCTTGTGTGTCTCTTAGCATGCATATGTAATTAGAGCTTTGCCAAAGTTAGTCAGTTTTGGAGATGGAAGGGGTGAAATATTTGTAATTTATCCCCAACAAGGATAGGCAATAAATCTATTCCTAAAAATATTGTAAAAATGTTTTGCAGGTATCTAATTTTTGTACTTTTTGACTTTCAAAAGCATGTATAGAAATATAGGCATTTCTTGAAGGAATGCATTCAGCCATCCATGTTGGATGCCAATGTTTTGACTAAAGATCTCACAAGATCTGTGAGCACTTGGATTGTGTGTTGAGAATGACTCACAGCTGACACCACAACAGATTTTAGCTCAGCCTCTGTAATTAGTTATACCTAATTTTGTCTTTGTTATATTTGATTGTCTGCCATCTTGAATTAGATTGACTCCAAAGGCTGATCAGTTGAGGATTTGTACAAATTAATGAGTTACTGAGAGATTCATCAAAATCTGTCCAATGGTTCATGACATGCTTTGCTAACACACAGTTAGAGTTGATGCCATCCATTAATGTTGTACACAAAATTTTTGTGTTATCTGTTAGTGTTTAGAGTATAGGTTGGGATTGAGCTAAATGTTAGCTCAATATCCGTAAAATGGAATGAGTCATATCCATTTTTTGTGTTGGCTAAGACCGATTAGTTTTTGTGTCCATCTTAAATTGGGTTAATTCCAAAAGGTAAAAATTTGTAGATGTACATCCAATGATTACTTACTGAAAGTTTCATTACAACCCACCTTCTGGTTCTTGAGATATTTCGCCAACAGACAGAAAAACAAACAACCACGCACTCAGGCGACGACATGATCACCCACCTTTCATGGCGGCGTGCAAAAGAGTTAAAGTTATGCAGCAGCGTGCATTTTAGGCCCAGACAGACTGACAGAGAGAGGTGGATGGGCAGCGAAAATCAGGCCAACGGCAGACAAGAGTAATAACGTCCCATTCATCACACTCCGCCACGCTGGATCCGAGGAAGGACAGGGGAAGGAGAGTGCGGGAACAGGGGAACAGAGGTGAGGCAGGTTGGGTGGGGGGTCGGGTGGTGTGCGGCAGGAGGAGTGGAGGGGGCAATCAGGGGCAGGAGTCGTGTCGTGGCAGTCGTTTATGTGCGTGTGTGTGTGTGTGTGTGTGTGTGTGTGTGTGTGTGTGTGTATTTGACCTTGAGCCTGCTGGAGTAGCCGGTGTGTTGGAAGTGATGAGGGGCCCCAGAGGGAGACGGGAGACGATGATCAGTTGCAACCAGACACACACACACACACACACACACACACACGCACGCACGCACGCACGCACGCACGCACGCACACACTCATAACACACGAAACTTTTCTCTTTATGATTCAATGAAGAGGTCAAACAAAAAAGGAGGTTCTAACTTTTCCTTTTAATCCTTCTCTCTCTCTTTTTCTCCCTCCATCTTTCTTTTTTACATATGTATATATTTATCCTCGCTGTGGGACTTGACTGAGTGAAGAGACTAATTACCAGTGGGCAGCAGTGTGTGCGTGTGTTTGTGTGTGGCCCACCTTCAGCTAACAGTCTTGACTGTAGTTTGACTTTAGCTGTATATGAGCAACTTTTAGCTTTTAGATTTGTGGTAGCATTCATATTTAGTCTAATCTCACACTCCTTTGTTTTGGTCTTTAGAAGTGAGATGCATTTTTTTGCCATAGAGCTCCTTTAAAACCAACAGGATGTGCTGTGCATCTTAATACCCCAGTTAAACATATATTTATGTGTTTTGACAAAAAGAGAGGCAGGGAAATAGATGTATGGGATAAATTATCCATTGAAAAAAAAACAACACTCAGAACATCTGCCTCGATCATGTGGCACTGGAGAGATGCCAAGTTGTATGATTCTATCTGAGGCTTTTACACGGGGTCTTGTTGTCATTTCCTGATGAAGGAGAGATGCTCTTTTAGGCCAGGTCCCTAAGTGCTCTTTTTAAAATCCCTTGAAGGGCCTCTTTTAACACCCAGTTTATAAAATCTGTGGCTCATTGCTCCCCAGTGGAGTTAGTAATACTTGGAATATTCACCAGTGAAACATCAGTGTTGGAACCATTCAAACGATCTAAACGGGAAACATAAAGAACAAAAAGTGCTCCATAATGCCTATGACTTGCTGCCAAAAATGTCAATCATAAAACAATATTGGATTTTTTTCACCATGCCAGAAAAATATAGAAAAGAGCTGCTTTACAAATAAGTCACTGGAAAAAATACAACAGTGGAAAAATAAAATTGTATACCTTGCAATCATAAATCACATAATAACAAATTGTTTCTACAGTCAATACTTTCAGAATCTATTCTCCTTTGCACCATAGTATAGAATATTTGTTGGAAATACTCAACTGTTACACCTGGATTGTTACTGTTAGATCTTGAACTCGCAGTAAAAAATCTGGTAGCTGGATCTCACAATGGACAATAAAAACAATTACGGCCATGCCTCTTCATATATGAAAAAAATTGAAACGTCACAGTTCTTCTAATGACTTTGACATAGTATTCTTTCAACTAAACATTCTGGTTTTGTGAAACTCACTTTACCTTAAATGAAGCTAACATTCCTTAAAGTAATGGGTATTGCCTGGTGCCTTGCATGACAAAGTTTTAAATAAAACATACCGTACATCCAATCTGCTGGCACTCAAAGTATGGCTCTCAGTTACCATGACATCATTTTTTACAGTTTAAAAGTTCAAGTTTAACTTGCTGTGGTGGCCATCTGATATCAAGTTGATCCCAGTTTTAGATGCACGTCCAACCGAGAGAGGTTAAAAAAAAATTATATAAATGCTAACCATTTACCATGAGAAAACACATCCAAAATGACATGTTAGTATCAATGTATCATTGCCACATCATTAATTACTGAAAGAAAAAAAAGCTGTTGAATGAAATCATTTGTCATATGTTTGATTTCATTTAAAAAAGCAACAGAGCAAGTTTTATATAAACAGAGGATGATGATAATATGCACGGTTTGAATATATGTGATACCTAGTTCTTGCACAAATTTTTGGAAATTTAATTCACATCCCCTATCGCTTCTATCTCCTCTATACTGAGGCTGGAAATGGGAGGAATACCGACTCTCTCTCGCTGCAGTTACAAAATCAACAACAGCGCTTTCAGATGCCCTCTGGGAGCCACATATTAGCATGCTGTCACGTTTTATATGACATTTCAATTTTTACTGTGCTGCCAGACTGAGAGATGCAAAACAAAGAAAAACAGGTGCAATTTTAGCACAGCAGCAATGAGCAGCAGTCACTTGAGGTTCAGACTCATTTCCTGGTGTGATGGGATGTACGCTGCTACCTTATAACTGTTAGGTTTATCATTTTTATGGCCTAACCCAGCGGGGAGAACAGCGGGATCGGAGGTTAAAATGGTCTCATTTGGCTCACTTCTTTTCCACCCAGTGGATGTAGGACAGATATTTGAGTCCATACTAACAGGCAGAGTCCTCAGTGACCTCTCTCTTGTTTAGCTGTAGGCCTTGGGTCAGTGAAGAGCAAACTGTCTTTGCAAAGTTTAAACTCTTGCATGTAAGTGCGCTTTGCCATGATGGCATCTCACATGAAATAACTAGAGCACTGAGTACTCAGAGGCATTACACATCTCTCTTTTGTTAAATATTTAATCAAGTGTTTCAAGGAGTTTACCACATTTGTTTCCCACAATTTACCAGCCAGTGCAGTGCGGTTAGTGTGACTTGGCTGTTTTCTTTGTGTGTGTGAGTGTGTGTGTCCCTGGGTGCTCTTCGGTATCACTGAGGGTTATTTTTCCGTAACGCGCGCAAACAACTCTCATCCCCTTAACAAACGTTTCCACTGCTAAAGCGATGAGTGCTTGGCAGGAATTTCTTATCACACACCACACATCCAAACAATGATGCAAACTTTGGACATAACCACAAAAGATGCACATATTGTCTTTAAATGGCATGCAAGCAATTAAAATACGTAACTCTCACTCAACAGAGGACACCAGGCTCTGTGAATATTCCTACTACCAGCCTGATGAGAGTTAATTGATGTCAAAGAGTTTCTTCTCCAAACAAAATCCCTTTCAGTCATAGTACAAACTGCTTTAATGCATTTTTTTTTATTATTATCATTATTTATTGAGGTAGAACATTGCTGGTTTTTGTTTGAGCTCATATCACAGGGTGGGTGGCCCTTTGTTTTGCTATGAAGGAGGAAAAAAGCATGATTATTCACTAACAGAGAGATTGTCCAGAACATAAAAACAATCACATAGAAGTCTGTAAAGCTTTAAAATCACCTCAAATGTTACACAGAATATTTGCAGTGAAAAGGACTGAAACACAGATTAATGGAAGAGAGAACTTGCATTTTATTTATTTATATTTTTATACCTGTCTTTCAGTTGATGAGATCATCACATTCGCCTACATTTAAATTTTGATGGAAACAACCAGGGCAGACAGTTACTTCAAAATATCTGCAACACACATGCAGATGAAGGTACAGTTGTAGTCTGTCATAATTTATGAAGCTAAACACATTAGGCAGGCTTATTACACTCTCTTTTATACAGCATCATCAATCAGAACACTGCTGTCAGAGGTGCTGACATTTAGGATTTACCAAGGCATCCAACTGTAGCCAAATCAAAAGAAGAGATTGTGACAATTATATTATATTGGTCTTACCTTCAGGTTTTGAAACTGATGCGATTTTGCCCAAATAGAGATTTAGGTTCTTGTAAAGGCTTTGATGGCTTTGTTAGAATGAAAGCTTGTTGAGACTGGGAAAACTACATGTATGTTGAAAACTGTGCACAAAAACCACAGGAAGAAAACCCATTGTGCCAAAGTGATAGATTCAGTCCAGAGGACATTGAAATCTGTGTCTTAGAAAGCTCACTGATTCGAATGTTTAGCCATTTTGTAAAATATTTACAACAACGCAAAGTTTTTCTATGATTTATGAACATGATATATTTTATTCCTGACTCAGATTTTTTTTTGTCTGTGCTTTAAAACAAACTTCCTCAGTAAAGAAGGAGGCTGCTTTTACAAATCAGTCTTCCATCCTCCACTGTATGTTGGGATGGGGTTATTATTGTTAAGTCACACAGCAAGACCAGGTGTGCAGATCAACCTTATCTAATGGCTGTAGGGTGTGTGTGTGTGTGTGTGTTTGTGTGCATATTAGGTTCCATTATAGGAACAGGTTGCCTGTATCCATATGTGCGCA
>JAVKLF010000001.1:9196254-9214220 GCA_034783495.1 Millerichthys robustus
GTGTGTGTGTGTGTGTGTGTGTGTGTGTGTGTGTGTGTGTGTGTGTGTGTGTGTGTGTGTGTGTGTGTGTTTGTGTGCATATTAGGTTCCATTATAGGAACAGGTTGCCTGTATCCATATGTGCGCAGTGTGCAGGGAAGCTGGGAAAACAAGGTTCTCCGTGGCCCTCAATGTTATTGCTACCTCCCGCCTCCCCAAGCCGTGTTTGAAGACAGGAAATAAGAGTCAGACCGCAGTCCGAAGGGCATGTGGCAATAGTTTATGCACCGAGGACCTCTGACCTATCCTCTCCACCCCCAGTTTGTCTCTCACACCACTCCCATGGCCCCCAAATACTCTCCCTTGAGTCAAGACTCAAAAATAAAATGTCCAGACCCAGCCCGGCTCGGCCCGGCCAAGCCCAGCAGAGTAGACACGGCGCTCTAAGATTTGTTTGAGCCAGCAATGAAAAACAGATGGGAGTCTAAGGAAAAGACTGGCAGAAGCAGTAAAGCAGGAGAAAGAAAAAAAGGGACTCTTGTAAAATATTTTCTAAGAAAAATAACCCAGAGAGGTTGTCTAATTATATCTATTTGTCTTGTGTGGTTTTGCTGGAGAGGCCATGTGGTCTCCGTGACTGCTCCACGGTTCATTTTCCACATTATCTGATCTTGGATGGAGAGCAAAAAGAAGAGGGTGGGTTTGGGGCGCAGTTTGGGGTCTCATTGGGAGGGTTGTGGTGAGGTGGCTGGACTCTGAGAGTGAAATGCGGTAAAGGTCTCTGAGATCCTGAAGGTTTCATGTCCTTGATTGGTTCACTGTCCTCAGAGTTGTAATGACAGGAATTACTCAGAACTCTACTACTCTAATCTAACAGCATCCATCCATCTTCATCAATAACATGTTGATTTACATAAAAACCTTGCAATGTAGGTAATTGCCACATGTTTTGGATGTTTTCATTTTTTTTTTCCTTCTCTCAAAGATGTTCATGGTGTCAGCACTGGATAGTCAGATTTTCCTGAACAAGTTTTATGATGATAATCCATCATAGAACAATCGAATTACCCAAAAAACATTCTTCTAGACAGTTTTTTCTCTGCTTCGTTTTGTTTCCCAAGCATGTCCACCAACCACATTTACCAACAGACAGTCTGCGTGTCAATGTCCTCACTCTGCCTGTGGCTTTTGATCACCTCACTGTGTCCAGATCTGTCCTGTCCCCGCCTGCCCGTCACTCAGCAGGCAGCTTGTTGACTGTTGCATGACTTCTTAAATTCTTTGTTTTAGTTCAGCTAGAGAGGTGGGTTTTTTGACTTTAGATGAACTGCATAGTTTTGTGGTTTTTTGCCCCTGTACTCCAGCAAGATTTAAAGTTCATAACCATCAAAAATTGAAAAGAAAGAGATGTTTATGGTGGCTGACTGAGCTAATGGGAATAATAATGATGTCATGGCTGGTGACATCATCACAGTGTGCCAGCCGGCAGAACAAAAGAGGACTCTGCCCGGTTCCTATAGCTGCCTTGGCAGGAGCAGAAAGAGAGAGGGAGAGACCAAAGATTGATGTATCCATTTGACTCACAGTTTAATTCTGCCTCTTTTTTCACATATTTAAATTTTCCTGTGAGCATTTGTAAGGGAGAAAACATTTTGATTTGTTCTGCCAACTTTATATCTCTATTACTGCCTGGAATGAAAGCACTCCGTCACTTCGTGCAGGATATCCGGTGATTTGGCTCCCTTCTCCAAATCAAAGCTATTTAAAGTGTATTGTTCTCACAAAGATGCCTGTGCCCAGCCTCTGTCTTCTCTCTCCTCTTTCTCTCCTTTCTTGTCTCTTTTTCTGTCTGTCTGCATCTCCTCCTGCCTCATCCTTGCTTTCTTCTTTGCTTGCATACATCTCTATCTGTCTTCTTGCAGGACTCAGAGAAAAGGGGCTTCATGAACAAGCTTTATGCCATTCAGGACGTGTGCATCAGCGTGCAGAATGCACTGGATGAAGTGGCCTCCTATGGCGAGAGGATAAAGAAGTGAGTCGTAAGCCTGCTCCTCGGCACCCAGCCCGCTTCCCTTTGCTTCTCATATCCCAGGTTTTTTTTCTGTATTGCCAGACTGGTTCTGCATCCCTTCTGCCATCCTAATTGGGTGTAACTCAATGCTACTCCCAGGAAGTGCTGCCAGTGTGTTAACTAACCCTAAGACATAAACACAAAGACTGTCTGTTTTAATGTTCATTAGATCTCACTTCGCTCTGTGTGACCTTTTAAGTAAAACCCATATGTTTATTGCCCCATATCAACACATACACAAATTTGTTTGAACACTGCGCCCTTCTGTATCCATGGGCAGCCTTTTTTTAAAGAAATTTTGTTTTTATTTTTTTTATAAAAAACAAATGAACAGGTTTAATTTTTCAACAAATTAGCAGCCTGACATTCTGCATTGAGTCATAAGTTGTTTTCAGCAAAAAAAAAGAAAAGTTAAACTGAAAACTAGTCTTTTGTACTGTCTGCTAATTTTAATCACTTCCCATCTCCTCCTTTCTCAGCACCTTTAACTGGACTGTGCCTTTTTTAAGCTGGCTTGCGATTGTGGCTCTCGGAGTGGCCACCGTCATCATTTATTTCATACCTCTTCGGTTCATTGTTCTGGCCTGGGGTGAGCTAATGTCATTTTGTGAATAAAAACTGTACCAGTACCATAGTTAACATGTTAAATTCGGATGCGGTATACATTTTAGACCCATGTTTTGCTTTTTTGTGTGTTGGACAAGCAGAGCAAAGTTAAATTACAGAGATCACCACTATAATAGGGCATTATCAAGACGTTCAGTTATGTGTCAATATTTTTCATCCAATACCATCTTTTACCTACCTAACTCTACTATTTTTTTCTTTTTACAGGGATAAATAAATTCACCAAGAAGTTGCGAGACCCTTACACCATTGATAACAATGAGCTGCTGGACTTTCTGTCCAGGGTACCCTCAGATGTACAAGTGGTGAGTGAACTTAATGTTTTGGACATAATAGGAGGCAGGTCAAGACTTGGGCTAGAGTCGGACCTCAGTTTACCATCACCTGTGTACTTTTTTCCCCTCTCAGCCTCTTTTCCGCATTGTTGCACATTTTTTACTGGTAGGGTGAATGGACTGTCCTTTGTTTTAGCCACGCAGACATCTAATCTAATTATATCAAAGTGCTCTATGTGTTTTTCCTATTTATAGCTTCCTAGACTAATTCAATTTCCTCTTACATAGCTGGAGCTGTGTTGTAAGATAACAAGGTTAAGTGAGTTTAGTGCCAAGCATATAACTAGGTTGATTGACTCCATACATATACTCTCACACATAATTACAGTTAGCTGTTGCTTCTCAGCAATTCTAGTAATTGGAGCAGAGCATAAATCAACAGTTTACTGACCCCTTGCAGTTCTGCTTTCACATAAACCGTGAGATCAGATTAACTTTTTGACTTGAGACTTCAAATGTTTTCTCAGGTAAAATGTACAGTAAGTGTGTGTATGTGACTGTGTGTGAGTGTGTCTTCTAACCATAACATGCTGTGCTATGTGAGACAAAGTGGAGTTTAAACAGCAATTAAGTGGCAGCTTGTGAAAGTTGTGGTGTTATCCAGCCCCGCCGGTGTCCACTGTGGCTCGTAAGCCCTGCTGAGCCAAGTTTAACACACACTCACACACAAACAGACCCACACATACACAGATGGTGACTAGGGCTAAATGACCCGGGGCCTCTGATACGACCAATCACCTGCCACATCAGTGCTGACACACTTCCTCTTTGATTGCCTGTTGCCTACGACGTCTTTCATCTTTACAGGGTCATAATCCCTGCTCCCTGTAACACCTCTCTGCTCTCCCCCTTTCGGCCCCAGCACAGTTTTGTAGTTTAAAGGAGACTGCTGGAGCAGCAGGCACAGGGCAAGCCATCAACTCAAATGAGCACAAGCTGTCCCCTCCGGTGAAATGCAGCCACCTTACACACCTGGAGCCTGTGGGTGTGTAAGGGGTGAAGGGCCCCAAGCCCGGCAGGTATGAGGCCTTTACAAGGCTCCTAATGAGGGCCTGCTGGCCAGGAAAGGTGGGGGCAGATGCTCCGGTCGAGTGCCTGTGACTCCGGGGTTGTACCATATAAGTAACACTGTAAGTGCTACTGTAAGCACTATTATTCCTGCAGGTGTTGGAGTGGTAACCGTTACATGGTTTTTGCTGAGATTTGCATAGAAATGAGATGTGCTGAGAGGAGTTAAAGTTGGCAGCATGGTGAAATGGTGAAGATGGAAATTGCAAAACACAAGGAGGTTTTGGAGGCAGAGTGCAAGTAAAGTTGATTAAATGTTTGATATGCCTGAGTGGGGGTATGGCTCGTAATAAAAACAGAAACAGGAATGTTCCAACACAGATGATAACTTTCTTGCTGAATGCAAAGGTTAGTTTTCTGAGAACACTCACTACTCTGCAGTCAGTGGCTAAAAACAGACCAGAACATTCTGCTCAGTGGTGCACCCTGCCTCTGCCTCTGGTGGTGGCTTCACCTCACTGCCTGCCCCTGCCTGCCCCTGCCTTACTGGGTCAAAGACGTCAGTGTGTATTAAAGCCCTTGAGGCTTTTAGACGATGCAGAGAAGTGCTGGGATCCAAATGGAGCATCGCCTCACAGGCGTGTGTCTGTAGCACCCGCTGGCATCGGTGCACAGGTCCGCTATGCCTGACACCAAGAATGACTAATGAAGTGCTATTTCAAGGCCCCAGCGTGACCTCACACACAGATATAATCACACCCACAAGTTTTCTCCTAGCAGTCGTGCATGTTAAGGTGGGGTTGGGGGGTGCACTGTTCCGCATCATTTAGAGGTGCTTCGGTGCGACCAGAATTGATGAGGTTCTAATGACTTTATTTACAAAGAGCAGCTACACCGAGCCACAGTCTGCAATAGTTTTAAAGCGCCTCAAAAACTGGGGTTTAAGTTTTACAGTGTAGTTTCATTTTTGTTCATTGCGCACAATCTCAAAAAAGGGGACTTTGGCGGCATTTGTTTTTTGTCGAATGTACAGTTAACAGAAGGTGCTTTGATTTTTGCGAACCTATAAGCAACACTGCCAAACCTCGGTGGTATATTGGAACTTACAATTTTTTTTAAATTTTAAATTTATTTTATTTTTTTTATTTTACCACCTAAATGGTTTACTTAAACCAGTATCTCCCTCTGTGAGTATCTACTTAAAACCCTGGCATGGTGTGTAGGATTTGTGAGTGTGTAAGATTAACACAACTCTCCCTCCATGTTTTATGGTTATATGTATCTGTTTTTGATTTTTTTACCATGTTAGCTATCTTTATTGTCCTTATCAGAGAATCCTTAGTTTCTTCCTAAACAAGACCGCACTGAAGCGAAGTATTCCCTACCTGGCGTTTGGGACGTACCGCCGCACTAGCATGTTTTATGTCACCATTAGGAATGCGATCTGGGGAGAGCATAAGTAGGGCCAATGCAATTAGCATGCCAAGTGGCCCTTTATGATAGCTGTAAAGGAGCTGGATGAAATCCCCAATACAAAAATAAGCATGAATTCCAATTTAGGGCCTAATGAGCAGCAGGGAGTTGAGTTAATATTTTTAGGCAACATTTATGTTTGCAGTGAAACCTCCGTGGACGTGCAGGAAGCAGAGGCAGCATAGTTAAGGGTTGAAACACTGCCAGATAGCATCAGTCACATCCACCAGAAGTGTCTCTCCTTTTCGCTTTGCCAATTTTGAGACCGTTTTAAACATTTTACTAAAAAAGAGACAATTAGTCACTATTCAGTTTGTGTCTTGTCACTGCAGCTAATAAGC
Source organism: Millerichthys robustus (assembly GCA_034783495.1). Taxonomy (NCBI): domain Eukaryota; kingdom Metazoa; phylum Chordata; class Actinopteri; order Cyprinodontiformes; family Rivulidae; genus Millerichthys; species Millerichthys robustus. The sequence continues at coordinate 9,202,089 of JAVKLF010000001.1, forward strand.
AAAACTTTCATTGCTTCAGTCCCCCCCCGCATGTCACCATAGTGTGGCGTCTCTTTCAACACAACAATAGATCCGAGTGCTGACTCCTCCAATCTGCAGATGTTTGAAGTGTACACATTAGTGTTGCTCTGCAAACATTTATTAACCCTCATGCTCCAATCGGTGTCACCTAAGATGAAAACCACTGGGATTTTTGCCCTCTTTGCAGAAACAATGGAGAATAACATAGTATCATTAAAATGACACTTTTGTTTTTTACTTTTTTGTATCTGTTTATTGTATTTACTCACCTATTAGCCTTTTTACCCCGCCCTCACCATCACACACCTTGTCTGTCTGCCCACATTGGTATCATCAAAACACTGTCAAAAGGTTCAGTGTGAGAGAGGAAAACGAGAATGAAAGACAGTGAGCTAGGGAGAGAGGGAGCAGGTCCCGGGATGCTTGGGTATGGGTAACACTGTTAAACGAAGCACGACGCGCGGTACACAACACCCCTTCAGCAGAGCACACTTCAAAGTCTGTTTTGCACTTGTACTGTCAACATTTGGGAGAGGAGAAGAGCGAGGGTGGAGGATCCTTTGAGCAGCGTTGGGTCTTAACACAGCTCTTCTCCTGTCTATTTCTCCCTTTAAGCTCCCCACTTGTGTTCCTAAATTGGTTATGTGCTTGCTGCATTACCTCACTTTACACTTTTACCCTATTCTGAAACCTTTTCTTTTACTAGTGCCCCACTTTCTCCTTGCCTCCCCTGCTTTTTTTTGTCTGTTTTTACTTTAACTAGCTCTTGTTGTTTGTGCGTCTGTGTGTGTCTGCATGCATGGGTGTGTTTTTTTGCATGTGTGTTATTAGGTAAGGTGAACAGGGAGCCAAGGGTGTAGCATCAGGCAGGCCTGTCACCTGTAAGGTGGGATTGAACCTGTGACGCATATGAGCCCCATTTCTCATGGCTGGCAGCTCTTCACAGAAAGAATTTTTGTTTGATTGAAATGTTTTGGAGGTTTTTTTTCCTGCACCATTTCTTTTGTTGATCCCTTTGCTACTCTACATGAGAAAAAAAAAGATCCTTATTTTCTACTGACAAGCAAACTTTTCTTTGTTTACGTGCACTCACAAAGAGTTTTGTTTGGACAAGAATGTCACGGTGCAGAATTAAACTGCTGCGTAGCTTTTATTCGCTGCTGTAGGCGTTTGGCCATATAAATGAGACCAATAATATCAAGTGATCAGGCACAATATCTGCCCTACTTTTGGATCTGTTCTGGCTTTTTTAAAGCTAGCAGAACAGAGTTGGGGGGAAAAAAACGCTTTACAAGAAAAAATGAATTGAGTAAAAGGGAATTTTCTTCCTTCTATTTTGCTTGAATGAATAACACTTGAAATAAGCAAATAGGTCCTTACACTTCATGCAGATGTGTTGCTATTTCTTTGCAGGTGGGTAGAATAATTGATCAATCATTTATTCAGTTGTTCCTCTATAGATACATCAATGCAATTGGTCATAGCCATAAACACATTTAGGTCTTACTGTTCTCTTTATTGTATTTTTTTCTGTTGTGTTGTTAAGTTGGCAGTACAATAAAATATTTAATTCAGTTATTTTCTACATTGAATGCCTCAGCCTTTTTCTGTAGAATGTTGTAGACAGTAGGCAAGGAGTATCCAAATTTAAATTGGTGCTCTTTTGTAAGGCACAGAGAGCAACGAATACAAGCATAACCACCCCTAATAAGCACATTAATGGGACATTGTTGACCACTATAAGACAGCTGCATTGAAATGCCTTACAGGAACATCTATGTGTCTTTTGTCCATTTGTAGGTGCAAGATATTTTTGATTTTAAGCAGAGACTCACACACAGACCTGCATTTTTTGCATCTAGGATTTGTGCCTTCCAGGCAGAGGACCGGAAGGCTTCATTGAAGCGACAGTACAAGTCAGTACAAGATGCACGATAAAGGCTTGTTCCCAGCCAGTACTGAGACGCTGCTGTTCCCGTCCACAGTAGACAGACTCACCATGAGACACAACAGAGAAACCATATTGATGTCAGTTTGCTGTCTGCCTGAGGAATCAGAGCAAGTGTCAGTCAGTCAGACAAGCAGAGTAGCCTATAGTACATCTGTGTACGAGATATTTCTTAGACAGTACTGGCTCTTTGGTGCTGAGTGTCTTAAGTCTAGTCTTTTTTTCCCCCATTAGTATTCTGATTCAGTGGCTAGTGCTTGTCAGTGTCTTGAATTTATCTAAGCCACCAACTGTATTTGTGTGTGCATGTGCGTACAATTGAAAGGGAATGGCTGCCATCAACAGTCTTTGGTTGTTCAGCTGCTGTGGCGCTGTTGTATTTAAGTGTCCATCACTTTCAGTTAAAAACAGTTTTCCATAGAACTGCTCACCATCTGTGTGCATCTGCAAAGCTTCACATCAAGTGGTGGGAATCATGTCCTGTTGGGAAATGGGTGTATTTTTCTCAGTGACAAAATAAAGCAGTGTGCTTCTCAAATGTTCCTTTTAAAGTCATTACTGAAACAGTAATTATTAAAACGAAGTCAACTGATAAGAAATGTCTTGGTCTTTATAGTAAAAAAAGAAAGAATTTAGACATATTAGGAAAACCATTATTTATTGTTGTTTGCTCAACATTCTTGCAGTGAGAACACAACTAAAATGTCACTTGTCCAGATTAAGATACGTTGCTGAGAATAACACCCATTAGAATTTGGTTTCTTAAAATGTTGAATTCTTTTCCATTTAGGTAAAGCCAAGCAAACTGTTTCAATTGATTTAAAACCTTGGTCCCACCTCCTGCCTACAGGAAAACAAATCAGGTATTTCCCAAAATGCCAGTTTCCTTTAGTGCAGGAGAAATTATTTCTACAGCTTTTGTAGACATGCAACAAGTCATTGACTTTAGGTAATATAAAGCAGCACAAGGCTTATCAATAACTAAAAAACAGCTTTATAAAATATAGCATAAATGTTGTGTTGGCAGAGACTATTTTGTTGTTTAAGGCTGTTAAATAGTAGACACATACAGTCATATAATGCTTTAGTTGAACTACTGGTCCATATTTTATATTCTAAAAATAGTAAAATAAATGGTATTAATCCTAAAGGATAATAGTCTTTGCATATTTTATTCTTTGTTCTGTTGTTGTGCCACCATAAGTTGCCTAAATACTTCCTAATATTGATGTTGCAGCTCAGTTTTGTCAAGTACAAGTACAAGAATGAACTGCTAATATTAAACTTTCAAACATTTTTCTAGATATTTTGTTTAACTGTAGAATATAGAATGTAGAATATGTACAGCATACAGCTATAGAAAAACAAAAGTTTTTCTTTGTCATATTTAGGGCTACAGCTGTTGAGTTTTTTTGTTGTTTCAAATGTAGTTTTTTTGTGTGTGTGCAGCCAAGCTGTTCTTAAACATTCATGTTTCATGCAAATATACAATCATTCATTTCAGGTCTGCGATGAGTGTTTTGAACATTATTCACAACTATTTTTTGTCTGCCTTTGTTTAACTTTTCAAACCTAGTTTCATGCTGTCCTCACATTCAGGTGTATGTTCATCTTTGAGCAGAAATGTTGGCAGATGACTGGAAAGCTTATATGATAAATGTAGCTCATCAGGTAGAGGTCATCTGCAATGTCAGCTTGAAAAACAAGTTCTACAGAGACTTGACCTCCTTCTGGTGTGTAACAGCAGCTCAGACAGCTTCAATGAAAAGACACAGATATAAAAGTGTATGTTGTTGTCAGTTATTAGTATTTTGTACCAAAAAGTGGGGAAAAAAGACTTTCTGAGTATTGAAAGGTTGACATTGTACTGTATTTTTTCCTGCTGCCTGTCTGGGTCTTCTTTTCCTGCCATCTTGTGATGCTGAGATGACTGTTATCTCTCCAATCTTTCCCATGAGCCTTTGCCCTGGTATTTGTTTGTTTGTGTGATCCCTTCCCTTAGGCCCCTGTTACACATCTGTGGAAGTAAGTGTGTAAATATATTTTTTGCATCTGTGAGTGAATGTGTTTGTGAAGCTTTGGACAGTGTAACTCGTGCTTGTGTGTGTGTGTGTTGTAATCAGTGTGTAATCCCTTCCCTGAGGCCACTGTTCCACACAGCTGGACCGGAGCCTCTGAAGGGTCTCTGTGCTTTTCAAGCATCCTTTGCTCTTTCCACCTGACCGGGTGGTTTGTGTGTGTGTCTTTGTGTGTTTTAACAGGTGCAGTATCGAGAGCTGAAACCGGATCCCAATCCCAGTCCAAGTAAAAGGAAGAAAAACAACCCCGGGTAGATCACTGCGTCCACCCACAGAGTCCTTTCTTCTTCTCCTTTCTCCTGCTGGTCTAATGTTGGACATTAAGGACAGGAGTAGCTCAACACAACTTTGCTTTTAAAAAAAATTACCATACAAGTCTCCTAAGTTTTTCTGATGATTACAGTTCCCCGTAGTGTCATTTTTAAGACAAGATACAAGAAAATTCTTAAGTTATTCAGACAATGTCAGTGTATACAGTGTGTACAGGATAACTTTCACATCAGGCTGTGAACTCTCTTCTCTCCTTCACTCTGACAGCTAAGATGACAACTTTTTTACTGTTATAGTAAGTACCACACATCTAATATTGGACATTTTTCACTACAAGAGATACTTCTGCTCATCCACATTATTAGAAACACAGGCCTTAAATTCTATAACACAAGTTATAATTCATTTAGCTTGTACTATATTTTACAAGACAGTTTGGGTAAAATGTTTTTATATTTTCTAATTGTTTTTGTACTGAGGCAATGTTTGTTTTCATCCCCTCTTGTTAATGATGTTTTGTTCACTGATCGTTTTGGATTGTCTCCACTTTACTCGGCTAGCCAAGTTGATTTGCAAAATACGGCGATAGCCTCCAGATATGTTTCTCTACACAAATGGAAATCTGGACAAACAGGGGGCTTGCTGTGGTATCTGTCTGTGCTTGAATGCAGGAGCCAAACAAACTTCTCTCAAATCTCCAAAAACAAAGACAAAACAATCTGACCGACCACTTGCAGGATCACTGAGTATTCTGTTACACCTGAGCCCCACTAGATGTGCAGATAAGTCAAGTCATTATTTCTGTAGCACATTAAAAACAAATATAGCTGACCCAAGTGCTTTATCAAAACTTAAATGTTAAAACATATTCAAATCAAACTGAAGGGAAAATTAATTAAATGTAATTTATCTTGTACAGTAGAAGTCAAGATATTCTGTTCAGCTAATACCAGTGAGCAAAAATGAGTTTAAGAACAGATTTAAAATGACCAAAAGTCTGAACAGTTCTAATTTTTAATATATGCTGCTTGGTAGATTAGGGGTCACAACTAAATAGACTCTGTCGCCTCTGTTTTTGAGTCTGGACCTGAAAATGTTCCAAACGACTGATGAGGAGACCTTGAAGTTCTAGCTTGAATGTTAAAGATGGAGAGGTTCTAACTGGTAAGGTAGTGCCAGACCATTAAGACTCTGTAAAACAAGCTGTACAAATTAAACTGTATTTTGAAATGCACAGAAAGTCAGAGCAGGGAGGCCAGTTCAAGAGAAAAATATGAATTTAGTCATCCACATAAAATAAATAACTCTTTCAAAGTAAATAAATCATATTGATAACAGCACAATCAAACTATTGTGCCATGGTTCCCAATTAACAATGAGAATTTAATGGAAACTGTCATGACTGTTTATATGTACGTACATATATGTAAAAATTCTAATTTTGTTTTTGTGTGGATAAATGACACATATTAAAATTAGTCGACTAAACGTGGTTTTGAGGAAGAGTTGGCCCAAAGTCATGCTTTTTATATAGATGTCACCCAGTCCCTGCAGAGTGTCATCAGGCAGGCCTGTAGGCAGCCATAGCCCTAATCTTATCTGAATGGCCGGTCTCCTCCTCTTTCATCTCGGTGTGTCTGTCTCAGTGGCCACACATGAAAGCATTCACACAAGAATTCTCCTGCATGCGCATGAATGCAGACACAAAGAGGCTCATCCTCTCACGAGAGTACACATCTTGTTGTAAAAAATCTTGCACATCGTGTAACTACTTGCTCAAAGATGAAAACAGAATGTTGTATTCGAACAGGAACACTACCTCCCTCTCAGTCGTGCTCACACATACACACACATTCACACACACTCTGTGATGCTGTGCCCCAGGCTGGTCGCCCTCTCCATCTGCCCCACCTCCTGTGCCCACAGCTCAACTTTGATCAGTCTTTTCCAGAGACAGAAGCTTGCATGTGTGAGCTGTGTGTTTACAGAGTAAGAGTGTTTGCATACGCACGTTTAAGCAATCAAAGATCTTACTTCTCTCAGCCATGATGTGTGTTACAATTGCATCTCCCCTCTAGCTCTAGATTTACATGCTTAGAATCAATCAACATATTTATATGTGTGTGTGTCGATGTGTGAGTGTTTTAGGCAGCAGAAGCGCCAGCTGTTTTTTGCTGTTCAGTTTGCTGAGATGCTAGATGAGCAGCGAGTCATCGTGTGACAAGGCTAGGCTCCGAAGGGACTTAGGCCTGAGTTGTCAGGGATGGAGGCGTGCGTGTGTGTTTGTGTGTTACTGTTTCAGAAGCCATTTCCCGTCATGCTTTTCTCCGTTTGCTCTCTCTGCGGCTCCCTCATTCGTCAGCGAGCCGGGTTGCGACCCTGTCTGAGGGAACGGTCTCTTGGGCTGCTTGCCGAGCGTCTCTTGAAAGATCACAGCGCAGGCTGTGTTTGAGGAGGTCTCTTCTCATCCTATTGATCCCTGCCTCTACTTCTTTTGGTTCCCTCTCCTCCCCTTGACTGTCTGTGTTTAACTCCTTAAACCCCTGTTCACTGCAGCTTAAAGCTTCTTTCTGCCATTTTGTCATTCTCTCACCCCAGCTGTCTGTCCCTGTGCCGTCACCTCCACCCTCTCATGCACCTTTCCTCCTCATCCATCCATTCCAGTGCTTAAATATCAGCAGGATCTGTCAGAGTGCAGCCAATCTTTTTCTTTGTCTTGTCTAAGAACAGCACCATAAACTGATGATTCGTTTTCACACTCTGTGACTCATAACCACTTCTTTATGGCTGAAGGGACTGCTTGAATACCTCACCTAGTATGTTTTTACTGCAACATGTAAAAATTTGGTAACCATTTGTGTTCATAGGATTGTGGCGCAAGCATCTAAATGTTTCGTTTATTTTAATTTATTTTGTTCCGGCTCTGTTTAAAAGCAAACCAAAGTGTGATTTTTGTATATTGTAGAGAAAATATGAGAAGAATGTATCCGACTGACAGCTGTAAACAAAACAAAGCACTTTTATTTGCAGCAGGTTGTAACGAGATTTTATAAAAAAAAAAAAAAAGAATACTGTAAAAAGATAACTGCTGATTAATTTATGGTTGTATTTTATACAGTATGCCTGTTGATAGTGTGGTGACAATGCAGTAAAGTAGGTGTATGCCTGCCCTTATTTTCTAAGATGTGTCTTTGCCTGCAATGTTCTCTGCCTGGATTGTTTTGTTTCCGTGCCCCGCCAATGACGTTTCCACAATTTCTGTAAGAAAGGCCAAAACATGTTGCATATGCCTCATTTGATTATTGAATAGCATATTATCAATGTGGCTTATTTTGGGATAAACAGAACATAAAAACAGAATAAATATTTTTTATTATGTTCAGTGTGTGGATTACTAAGGTGTTTATATTTCAAGGTAAAATATTTAATTTCAATTTGCACGTTTTTTTTGTGCACAAAGAAAACATCACTGTATTAAAATATTTGATAATTACATATTTTGATTGTTAGTCATTCTTACAAAATGACTGATTTTACAGCTTCTGAATAAGTTAACAGCAGTACATCTCATCTAAGGATCTATTTAGTTCTTGGAAAATGTAAAAACAGATCGTCACTAAGCAGAGGAAAACTATAAGTTGATGGTAAAATATTATTTTGTAACAGTTTTCTTAATTCATGGTGGTATTAAGAAATAGTTAAATCTGGGTGATGAAGAAATTATAGCTTTGCCAGAGCTAATTCACTAACATGATGAATATCAAGAAATGCAAGAATCTTGTCTTTGTCACAAACCGAAGCATCAAAGGTTTGACACAATGAACAAAGATGTGCTTATACTGGAAAAGAAAGACGGGAAGAAAATCTTCACCTGTCAATTAGGGCAGTGGAATATTCATGGTTTGCATAGCAATCACTGAAACTTGGATTTGACTAAACTTAGGCAAACATGTAAAACATCACACTATCCAACAAAAGCTGCGACTTCCCCAAGATCACAATCTGATCTTGACCCACAAAACCAAGAACTACATTAAACAGTAAATTGCATGAAAAAACTTTTTTATTCAAACTTTTGTACACCTCAAAAAATTATATGCTTCTGCATTTGACTTCAAATTATGTCCATCATTATTATTAAAAGGATATGCAATAACAAAACAAACACATTTTAAATCTCTTAAGTAAAAAAAAAAACATTGAACATCACAGTATGGACATCTCGAGGTAGTTACAGTTCTGTGAAACATTAGTGTTCTTCAAAAAGCAAAGTAAAAAAAAAAAACACGTACCTGAAAGTGTTTTCCAATTCCTTTTCATAATCGCTTTTACATAAAAATGTAACAGACCATATAATTTTAATATATATATATATATTTTTTATTAACAAACAAGTATAAAACGCTGTTTGAAGAATGCGAGAAACTTTTGGAGTAACCTGTGGACATTATAGTTATGAGTGCAATTCAGGCTGATGAGGTTTTTACTTCCAGTCAGCGTACTTTAGGGTCTTGCAAAATCACATGAGCAACTTTCTTTTTTAGCAAACAATAAATGACATGTTGACATTCCTTTTGCAGGGTATTAATCTTTCCTCACAGATCAGCAACTAATGTTTCAGCACATGACCTCAGACTCTCCAGTATCTTCATTAGGAATGTAGTGTTCTCTCCTTTGCACTCTTTCACAACCACCGACACCTGCTCCTGGTCCTCCCTTTGGCTGAGCTCCAACAGCGTCTCTACATCTTCCACCAGCCTCACTGCCCGCTGATCCGTCCAGTCCACGGTCACTCTTTGGAAAGAGTGCGTCTCCAAGGCTCTGACCAGCTTGTAGACCAGGCTGTGGGGCTTGTCGTTCGGCTGAATGAGGCCTGGCAGACCCTGCTCCAGCTGGTAGGAGACAATGAGGTGGCCCAGCAGGCAGGATCCAGCTTCCAGGAGAGCGAGGTTCAGGACCTCTGTCTCTTTGTTTCTCCGGGTTGAGTCTCCAACCTGCGCGCTATGGAGGAGCTCTTCCTGCTGACCCGGCGCAGAGACTAGATCCAGTGGAGTCTGTCCTGCTCCATCAGTCTGCCGCAGAAGAACAGAGCCTGGTGGGGACAAAGGTGATCAGGATCAGAACAAGTAGCATTTATTTTTCCAAATCATAGGCTTGCTAATTTTAAACACAAATCAAAACTGCTTTAGGAGCTGCACAGTTTTGGTGTAAAACGGTGCAAAAAACTTAAGCAAAATTGTAAGAAGTTTCACTTTTCTGAGCGGCATTGTTCACAAACACATGGATAGTTAGCAAAGAACAGAATTTAGGTTGTAAATATACAAAGGAATATCAACTTAGATCTTTGAGCAAGCTGCATAGTTGTGGGTAACTTTAAATATTTTAAAGAAGGAAAAATGACCTCAAACTTGAAGGGTAATAAGTGCAATGTAAACAGTGAGTCTAGGCCTAGGTGATAACATAACTGCAGCATCATTATCAGATACAGCAGAAGAGATGTGACATGGGTCACTGGTAGGACAAGGTAACAGACACACACACACACAAACCACACACACAGACGCTAAGAGAAACTCTCACCCAAACACTCAGTGTGAAAAGTGGAAGGTTTAAATGAACAGCTGTTTTCCCAGTGGCCCTCAGTGCCAGACGGGCCTATTAGCTCACTTCAGCGCTAACTTCAGCTGACACATTGCCTTAGCTCAGTGACTGGCAGGTCACTTTGTGTTTGTGTTAAAGACGCAGAGGGTTAGTGACCTGACGGTCCCTTTTTTTTTGGGATGCGCTGCTGTAAGCGAGCTCATCGCTATCGTCTGAGGCTCTAGAGATACTGGTTCGTTCTGGCTTGGAGCAGATCTTGACTGTGACACCAAAAAAATGGGCTTTGTTTGAACTTCATAATAAAAGTGGTGTGTCATAGCAAAAGTTATTCATCAATTTAAATATTGTGTGACTGTGCTTCAACACATAAAGGTTTATAAGTATCAAAACATCTCCAACAACCTTGACTTTATCCTTTCACTTCCCTGCATTCAAACTGAATGTGACAGTCAGAGCTGAATGCAACAATTTCCCACCCCCCCACTTCCCTTAGAAAACCAGCAAACTTATAATGGTGACGTTTACCATCTTGTTTCTCTACTCTTTCTATTCAGGCTGAAAGCCATTTTCCAGTGTTAGACAGGCCTGTACACATTTAGCCTACATGGAACGGGTCGAGTCAAGTGTGAGCCCTTTGTTTGCTTTCAGATACTCAATTCTATGGCAAACTACACTTGATGGCACTTGACTGTTCAACCTTGGCAATGCTGCTGCCACTTATGAGCGGGTTTACGGCTCTGTGGAGGCTCTGCGTGATCCACAGACAGCTGAAAGGCTGCTTGATGCCACCGCTGGCAGTTGTTTTCTGTTTGACAGACACTGTGGGGCTGCAGGAAGTATGATGTTTTAAAGGAGAGACCACCACATGTGTGTAACATCATGAACCACGCACACTGGGCCTCGTCTGACAAAAAGACAGCCATTTTGCAGATTAAACTGTTTAAATGAAAATCTATACACGTGAATGGAATGCTGAGAATTCTATACTTGCTTCATGTCTTGTCAGCTGCCGTGTTACGAACATGTGTAGCAGTTATGAGGTAATCAGTGAGGGCTAACTTAGATGTTAGTGGGTAGGTCAGCGCTTTAAAAATGAGTGGCAAAAACTTAATCTGCATAAATTGTGGCATTAATCTGCATAAACCTTCACATAAGCAGGGATATGTATATATTTTTCTAATGCAGGGGTCATCAGTCAAGGACGCTAGAGTGCAGGTTTGATCAAAGTGGCCATCAAAGAACGGCAGTGGGGAGGGCCATAGAGTGTGGTTGTTCACAGCAGGTCATAATCACCAGGTTTCTATAACAAGCTGTCCTCAATATCAGTAGGAGAGGCTGTCGCTATTACGCTCAGTCAGGAGGAGTGACTGTAATGTGCGAAGCTGGCCAACTCAGGCATGACACATTGTAAAAGGTTTCAGCAGGTCCATCAGAATGATGTGACATGGTCACAAGCAACAACAACAAAACAATATATAATAATAATAATAATAATAATAATAATAATAATAATAATAATAATAATAATAATAATAATAATAATCTTTTAGTGGTTTTATTACTCTTCATGTCAACCATGTCTCTCAAAAACTTTGAGCAGAATTTTGACCATTGTGTCAAATGCAGCTGACAGACAGCCTCCAATCAGATGCACATCTCTGATGCATGGAAGGGGAAGAATGGGGGGCTGCAGCATGGCCCTGGGCTTGGTTTTCCTGCAAGTCTGACTGTAGCCGTGTCTGCCTGAATGTGAACTGTTTGCAAGTTCCTGACTGCAGTTTGTCGTATTTATATACTTAAATTGATTGATAGCTTTATTTAATCACTATTCAATTTTATCTTTTGCATTTTTCTCTCTCTTTGTTTGCAATTTTATGTTTGTCCCAAAGGACAAGAAAATATGTTAGTTCTTGTATGCATTGAAAAAAATGCAGGCTCGAATCTTCGTATGCAGCTGCTGATAAACATGTCAGTGGTCAAATCAAGTGCTAGACTGCATATTTGAACATAAAAGCTATCGTTACAATGATGTAATGCACATATACTGTACATGCACGTGGTGTTTGCAAACTATAGCCTTGGGAACATTATTTGGTGCAGGGACTGTGACTGAAGTGAATCCAGGTATTGGCTCCGAGTGTCAGATATGCTGCAGTGAAGATAAATACAACACCTGAGGGATTACATGAGAGCATAGGGTAATTACAGCATTCT
>JAVKLF010000001.1:9272202-9298092 GCA_034783495.1 Millerichthys robustus
TGAACATAAGTAGAAATAAGATAAATAAAAGTATCCAAAAAAATAAACTTGACCTTTTTATTCATAATCTGACAATGATTATAGATTAACGTAAATTAAACATGGTATTATTCAAATGAATGTATAAAATGAGTTCAAAGGAATACGTTTTCTATTTGTTCATTTTCAGAGGTTTTTTGATCACCAATGAATAATAGATCTTTGGTGCAAATTGCAAATGTGTATCTTGAAGCTGTTATGTGCAATTTTAATTCCTCCAGGACATTTATGATTAAAACTTCGAAGGACTCTACATCACATCACCCTGTTGTACGCTGGTTAAATGCTATTAATTCTGACCTCTACACAGAACAGGCCATACGGTAAGCAAAATACACCCATCATGCCATCTGTCGCCCATCATACAGTGGGCACACAAAGATTTTATGTAACTAGCAACGGCACATACACACAGTGTGCTACATCAGCTCCTCCACTCAGTGGAGAGCCATGTGTAGCAGTGTGTTAGAAACTACACCTGCATGGTGCATGGAAAGATATACAACCCGCTGCCAAGGCTTTAAGCTAAAGTTGCAGAGTTAAACAAACATAGATGCAAGATAAAACAGAACAAAACAAAAAAAATATATATATCAGAATGGTACCTCTTACACAGAGTTAAAATTAATAGAGTTGTGGGAGCTTTCACACAGGAGGAATCAACAAGCTGCACAGAGTACAATACACCATTGTCAGCACCTTTCTCCCCTCCTGTTCTTCTCATGACCACAAATCCAATATAGGCATACATTGGTGTCCAGCACCTGTTGTGAGCTGTGCAGTCAATCGCACTTGCCTCACACTTTTTTCCACCCTCCATTCTCAAATCTCTCGCAGCCAGAGCTGCCAAATCAAACTAACACACACTTCTCTTTTGAGAATGAACCAAAATATGTTTAATTTTATAGATTTGTTTTAAACATCTGGTCCTGCCTCTTGCTTTGATTTGTGCTTTGAATGCTTGTATCTCTGTGTCTTGCTTTTATTTGTAAGCTTACCCAGCACTGTAGATTTATCAGTGTAGTTAAAGGAGGATTTCTTATGGATTTGCAGTCCCAGTGACATCATAAAGTGTGGTGTCAGACTGAGGCATAGTTTTCCTCAGTCAAGCAGCAGGGTGCTTTCTGCTCAAGTATTTTGGCTTAGATGTACTGGTTAATTTCTGGGCAGACACCCCCTGTTTGGCCTCCCGCCTTCTTTCTCTTAAGACTGACTCTGACCAGTCTGTCCATTAGATTTTATTGAGATGTATAAAGTAACATGCAAGCACACATGTAAGCGTGCTCTTGGACTTCACACTCATACAGAACCACAAACAGAGGCTCTGAAGACTACGCACACACATACACACTCATACATTTACACACACCAAGGATACGGCTCATTACTCACAGCTGGCTGCAGCCTTTTGGTTATACAAAAGATGTAGTAGGGGGTATTGCTGTATATTCATGTATTTGGCTATCTCCCAAATGTTAATTTGCTTTTAGCTGGCTGAGATTAGAACTAATTCCTTCCTGGTGAAGGCTGCAAGTAAGCATGGATGAAGGTATTTTTAGACTACGAATTTACAGTATATAGAGTGAGTGACACTGAAGCACCGGATCATTGTGGCTATTCCCCAGGTATTACCTCCCGGACTGTCATCCAAGATTTCTGTTGTCTGATTTGTGAAGCCTTCTTCTATCTTTGTGGTCTCTTGCTAAATAGACTTCTATCTGAAAACTCACCTGACACTGCAGAACTGTCAACTTTTTCCCTCATCCTTCTTTCCTTCATCTCTCTCAGTGATGGCCTGATGAGCGAGGCAGCCTTGGCATGTCAGTTGAGACTACTGACCTCTGACCCAGGATACAGCCCCAAGTTGCTGCTGCGAATGTTGTTGTACGGAGACTGCCACCTGCCTAGAATACTCCTGGAAAATTCTTGTGAGTTTAGTGTACTTGTGAACATATAAAGATGGCTTATGTTGTTTGCACTGTTCATGCCAAGTTGCTCATATTGTAGCAAAACCTTGAACCCCTTTATTCTTTAATTTTTCATATTTTTGTAATCCAGGCCTACAGAATGATTTCCACAGGGGACATATGTGGGAAGTGTTTACTAGTGTCCTAATTATGGTGCTCTAAGATCCTAAGCTAGTTATAAAGACTGAAGATGAGCTCAATCCATTTTATGAAGTTATCATCAGCATCTTTGCTATCATCATCATTTTCACCTTGGTCATCATCATTACTAAATCAATAGAGCGAAGTAATAAACACTCGACTGGCCCAGGCAGAGCACTTGCTCTGACCTTTAAAGATTTTCCCTTCCTTCTTTTCTCCTCCACATGGCAACAGTCTAACCTTTAAAGACTGTTGTGCACTCGCACATTAATTCACATTATAGCGACCTCATTAATAACAACTCTCACTGCCTTGTTCTCTCGCTTGGTTTGGGTCTGACTCAGAGGCCGTGCGTTGCCTTTCTCTGCACGTTGCCGTAAATCAACACTAGAAGCGCTGACTCTCACGTGTTATCGCTGTGACAGGATAATTAACCAGGATCCAGACTGACGGAAAGGAACAGCTTGACTGGAATGCCTTCACACCAATAAGCGGCTGCACTTCCTCATATGTTTTTTTAGACAAGACCCTATTGATACAAATTTCACTCTCAACTTACTCATGCATAAATAATACTTTGATTTCAAACTACTTCAGTTGTTATTTATTTGAACCCTAACATCTGTCTATTCAGGTCAGTGCGTCCTGCCTTTTCAAATCAGCTGCTTGTAGAACAACCATTTTAAAAAATGGAGCTGCATTTTTTTTCTCTAGTCCAATGCCTACTCAAAACTGAAAGGCACGGTGCCTCAGGTACACTCACACACACACAGGCTTTTTTATTGTCTTCAGTGTTTGCATCCAATTAAAGGGGTTTTCAGAAAGGACCCTTGTGACTGGTTGAATGGTTGTCCAGAAGATAAACAGGTGTGTGCGCTGGCTAAGCATCAAGGTTGGAAACGCATATACCGGGAAGGCAGGGAAAATAGGACAAGCAAATTAGAAATCAGAACAGAAAAAAACACAGTAGAATCATTGTCTTCTCCAGAAGTTGTGGAAGCTCCACATAGATGTGCTAGAGCGCTGACATCTGTTTTTCTGAAGTCATCTCCTGATTCATAATGGGATCATTATTAAAAGGCACCTAGTTAACCTCCCATGCTCTCCGCCACTCCAACTAAAAACAATAATGTTAGTCAGCCTTATTTAGTTGCCCCAATGCAGTCAGAGAAGTGGTATTTATACTGCTCTCTCCTTAAAGACTATTTACCACATAGGTAGTGAGCAATATGCCTGTTTGAGTCACGTAATGACGTTAATAGGCTGATCGTGGATCAGCTTGGTTTAACACTTCAGGAGTGCATGTTAGTTGAGTGGGTTCATATAAAACCCATTTAATGTACATTGAAGAGTTGCAAAATAGATGTATAACTGCACTGTTGGATGGCAAACTTAACTTACTACTAGTTTATTTTCTCATATGATTCCTGTTAAAAGTGTAACATTTTTCTCTACAATCAATGAAATCCCTAAAATTGTATCTTGTGCTTGGCAGTACATTGCACAAATCATCAAGGGGAAAAAACAAAAAAATGCTTTTCTACTGTTTTCTAACCAAAGATGGAGGTGAGGAGACCAAAACAGTTAGGTATTGATTTTGAAGTGAAGAGATACATACTACATACACTCATACCACAAATTTTACCCTACAAATATAAGGGTTAAGCAATTACTATACTGCACATTTAAGCTGCACAACACAATATTGATATAACATTTAACCTTCTTTGAGGCCTTTGGCTGAGCCAAATATGCCCTTGATGAGGATGCTAATGTGTCAGGTTATTGTATAGCTCAGTGTCCTTGCAGCCTTTGAGTTCTTCTGTTATGTAATACAAGTCAAGTTATTGTAGAGGTCTGAATAGGTCTGAATAGACATAATTTTTCAGACAATCCATATGAAATGACTTTAGGGTTTGGCCTTTTTTTCTCTTTGAAGAACTTTGTTTTGAATATTCAGTCTTTCCACTTAAAGACAAACAGATTTTGATGTATTGACACTTAACATTTCCTTGTAGCTCCATGGTAGCTCCATATCTAATAGTTTGTTTGTATCCAGTTAGATCTCTGTTCTGGGTTACTCTTTGGCAAACAGAATGGCAAGTTTAGTTTGTCCCCACTCTGAAAATTTGTACAACCTGTTGCCAAGCATGAGATGATCATTTTGTTTATTTTGGTGAAATAATATAGTACGTCTAATAATGAATCACATGAGACAATGAACTAACAACAGTTAAATGTTGCCATCCGATGAAGCAGCTAAACATCTAACCAATGTGGAATATGTTATTTCTACCTGAATGTATTTACATTTCTGATGTGTCAATGCAATGCAGCGGCTAATTTGGCCGTGTCATTTTAAAATAGTCCAGCATTAGTCAGTAGGATGCCATCCCACCCTCCATCAAAACACTACCTCCTCATTGACTGGAGCATTGCATATACTCTTCTATACAAACAGCTGTCATCTCCCACACAGTAGACTGACAGACCACAAGATGTCTGCCACCTCTGGAGCAGCGGGCCTTTCCTCAGCAATCCCTGTCAACAAAACACACACACACACAAATACCCACAGAAGCGCACAAAACATATACAGACATCCATATTGGCGTACACACACACACACACACACACACCTCCATCCTCAGCCCTCTGCTCAGACAGCAACCCCCACAAGGACACCCTGTCAAAACCTCTTCCTTTTTCACTTCCTGTCTCTATGTACCATGGATCCCACAGCCATGGGCTTTGAAATCTGTTTCTTCTTCAAGTTTTTTTTTTCCCCAACTAACACAGATGTGGGTTTTTCTCCTCCTTTTATTCCACTCTGTCTTTTGTTCACCCTTTCTGTTAACATGTGTCAGGCAAGGCAGCCTTGACATTTTCCAGGATGTTTTTCTTCAGAGAAATCAAGATGTTGTTTTATAGAATAGGGTTTTACATCTTTTCATACACAACTATGTAGGTATTTTAAGAATTATAATAAAAAACAGTTATATGTTACACTCCCTACACTTCCTTGAGCATATACTTCCATGTGAGTAGGCTTTTTCATCTCTTAGTGCATTTGATTGTTTGTGTGTATCAGGTTCTCCAGAAGATTTTAAAACTTCATCAACGCTTTGAATATCCACACATGTATCTGTATGGTTCGCACAAGTGTCTCACCAGGCTGACTCTGTCTTTTCAGATTTTTGCCAGGAGAGTGGCTTAGAAATGTGTACAGACAATTGCAAGGCAGGAGATGACTTCATAGTTGCTTTGTTCAACCTCCTCTCCTGCTTGAATAATGTCCCCAAGGCTTTGACCCAGGCCCTACAGCCTTACCTGGAGAGGGCACATATTTGGAAACATCTCTACACACTGGCAGGTAATGTAGCACCAACAGGCACTTAATGTTGTTTTGTTTCAGGGGTGATTACTCCACAATTACACAAATGCACATAAAATTAAGTAGAAAACTAAACCATAGCACTTTTAGATACTCAAATACTGCTTACTGATTTTGGAAAATTTTATTTATTTAGCAATCCAAAGTTTACAGTTTAGCTTTAAATAAGACCAACTAAAGCAATAATACATACCTGATTTGAGCTGTCACCCTCCACAAAAATGTCTAAATCGTCTTCTGCACAGGAATTAATAAAACCGTCACTTGCTCCTGTATAGTACGACGGTTTCAAAAATTATTCAAAAGTTATACAAAATAGAAACACTGTTGGTTAATATTTGAAGTATTATAGCAGAAGGTTTTTAAGTGTTTTAGGTATGTATGGTTTCTATTTTTAAGGTAAAAAAAGGGTTTTTAGGTTTAGGTTTTTCATTGGAAGGTTTTGAGCTGTTGCCATGCATACATAGTTCAGGCCTCAGACACCTGTGGATCTGTAAACTCACTCATGCCCATGTTTTGACTGCACCATGGTCTTTCTTTAAAATACAATACAAACATCACATTTTCGCCATTACTAATTGATTTTCACTTTGTTTACTTTTGCGTGGTTTAATAAGTTGAACCTCTCTGCTTGTACTGTTGCATGCAATGCTGGGTTGTTGGCCCTCAGAACCAAAGTGCCACACTTTTAGTCCTGATATTTGTTTAACTTTACATTGTCTGGCAATACTTTAGTTTCTACATATTACAGCACGACTTAGTGAAAACAAGTGCTTTGATTGGGAACATAAGGTTTCTTGGATAGCCCAGGATGGTAGAGTAGCACAAGTGAAATACCTCACTAGACAGTCTACTGCTGGAAGAAGAGTATGTGCTTAAATTTAATGAGGCTGTGTGAGCTACTTAAAGGGTGGGAAACACAGACATTACTGTCATCAGTCAGTCAGGATGGACATATTAAAATGTGCACTGGGGGAGCATATCTTACAGTAATACGGCACACTCATTCTACTCAAGAGAACCTGGGTTACAGAAGTACTGTACTCTGCATATAGTTATTGTCTTTTGAAAAAGTAACCTCTTGTCTGTTTGAAGCTGTGAGAAGTCCTTAATTTGTTGTCCAGGGATTTCTTATATTGGCAGACTACTAAAAAAGTTACTTGACATTACTCTGCACATTTGTATAATGTCTGACAAGTAGCTATTTTGATACATTTCAAACAACAAAGAATATGTTCTCATGCTATATACTGACTACTCAATGCAGAATGGGACTTATAGAACAAACCCTTTAAGGAGGTCGAGAGCTAAAACTTTTGAGTTTTTCTGATATAAGGTGTAGAAAAAGTGCTCCAGCAAGTTTAAGTAAGAGGCAAAAGATATGTTTTTAACTTAAAAATATGTTATGTTATTTAAATATCTAAATTACTAAAATAAGGATTTAAAACACATGCTTTTAATGACATAACATGCAATCAAATTTAATGTATCTCACTTAGAGATAAGAATTTTGTCCTCAAATAATTTTGAGGTTTTATTTTTTCCTGAATGCGAATGTTGACATTGAGTGCACACAAACTAAAGCATAATATATTTCACTGACTGGAAAAATTTTTGCTTTTGTCTGATGCAGAGCTTTATTGCACAGCTTAATCAGAACTCCTGTGGAGTAGAAAGCTCTCTTTAGTAGAGATTCTTATATCCTGGGCGAGTGGTAATTATTGTAGCAAAAATTAGGGTGAGTATTTGGATGGGGACAGAGCACGGGAGGGGTCGACAGAGGGAATGAACGAAAGAGTTTGCCAGGGAGAAATCTTCAATGTCAAGCAATCATCATTTATCCTCACAGGATAATTAGTTTAATTATTGAACTGTTCCAAATCTTCATATTTTAATTTTGGTTACAGGATACCCCCAGTGCCCCCATTGCTATTTAAACCATTTGTTGAGGTAATTTTTGGAGATTACATTGAGAGTTTGATTGTTGCACTACTTATTTTGATGTTTTATAACACAAGGTTGATTTAAATCAACTTGTCAATATAATGAAGTCAGTGTAGTCTGACGATTAACTCACTTTACAAAAGTAGGTCCAGGGATTTTTTCCCTTGAGAAGGCCATAAGTTTTTATGTTCTTGTGTCTCAATTTACTTTAAGCTCTGGTTTTACCAATTGGTCTTGCATCCCTAGAGATTCCAGTGTCACCACAAGAATCGTTGGTAGCTTCTCAGTTTACAGCCAGAGCTGTGATAAGATTGTGGTATAACTTCTTTCTGTAGATGATATGTTACCAATGAAAAGCATGTTTTTTTACTTGTTTTTATTTTCTCACTATTTTCTATAAGACACAACACAGGCAGTTCCAGTGGTGGTCATCAGTATCAGAGAAATGGTAACAAAGTCAGCCAATAGCATTTTGATTCACCTGGTGTCCATGGTGCTGAGTTGGCAAGCCACAGATGAGTCCAAAAAAACCCTGGTCTATGAAAACGTGCCGAAAAGCATCCTGGCTAAAATACCAAAGGACTGGGACATTAAAACTCTTGAAGGAAGGGGAAAAGACACTGCCACTAAGAGTAAGCACACATTCTGTCACATTTATGAACATTAATAACAACATTCTACTGTAGTGTTGTTTTCCAAACCTAATTTGTTTTCCCCCTCCAGGTACTATATCTTTTGCTATTCAAGGATTGTCTTTTGTTTTCACCAACCTGCCTTTGGTTGTAGCATCCTTGCCTCTCTCCGTTCGCTTCCTTTTTCAAGTGGCAGAAAAGCACCTTTCTCAGCATTCCCGGCAGCTGCGCTCAGTGGGCCTGTTGCTCTGGGCCCTGCTGGGCTGCTTGATTCAGGGCCTGGAGGATACTAACACTCTTGAACAGATCAGTGGTCTGGCTCTGGATGGTGGGACAAAGGACTACCTCCTTCTGCTTGCGGAGTGCCTACAGGCTGCAGTGAGCATTCAACAAAAGGTAAAGGCTACCGGTATATTGATAATCAAAAGTACGATTTTTGAATATAATTTTGCAGTTTGTTGTAAAACACCTTTACAGTGTCTTGTATACAATGGCTTGAGTGCTTCTAGATTGATTGCATGATTGATTCACTTATAGTGTACTTCTAATTGATTTGACATGCACCTTGTTTTTGTGCATTCATTTTAATTACAACAGGGTGTTCCCAAACTTACAGTACACAAAGTTCTTCAGGCTGTAGAAGAAAAAAGACCCAAGTGGATGAACATGCAGCTGCAAAAGGCTCGCAAGCTCTGCACAGACAGGTGAGAAGCCCCTGGCAGGGTTTGGCTGTATTGTTGTCCTTTGTTCAGAATGACCCACGGGTTGACCCACCATTTTGAAACTGAGGCTTTGTGGGTAATTTGGGGGAGTTAATGAGAAGATTTCTCATCCATCATTGTTTTCATGCAATGTTTTTATTACAATGAATTGTGGTTTTAGTGAGAGAATTTTAATTGCCAAAATGCCTTTTTATACAATCAGATTATCTCAATTTTGTGATTAGTAAGATTGAGGTTGAGGGCTGACAGTCTGGTAAAGAATAAGATTTAAACCAATCACTCTGACTGATGTTGTGTTTAGCTACTTGAGTTTAAAAGAACCCCTGAAAATTAAACTGGCCTTTTAATTGAGCATTCAAGGTCTGATGTATAGTGTCATCAAGATAATTTTTCATTTAAAAGCTTTGAGTAAAATAAATGAATCTCAAATGTGTGGTGTGGTAAGTGATGTGATGGAGATGTCATTTGACTGAGAGGTCTACAGCCTGGAATGATGGGAAAACAGCTTTCATTTTAGGTTTATCCATGACCTTTGGCTTTGTGTTTCGCTGCCTGTTCCCAGAAATGGCATCTCTGGTTGCTCACTTCATCATAACAAACTCTAGATGCGTTTGTTCTCGTGAGAAGTTGATTGAATTGTGTAACAACTTTAAAAAAAGGAATCAAAATGTTGACTAAGCGGCAACCAGTTCTAGGAAGAGCTCTGTTTTACAGCAACAAAAAGAGAGATCAAGAGAACAGATGGGACAGTAGAAAGCCGTTGAGGGGGAGGGGCTGAGTGGAAAAGTGAAAGAAGAGTGATTATGTATCACCTGTCGGAGGCATTCAGTGGGATCATTACTATTCATTAAACTAACCTTCACAGGGAAGTGACGCCTGACTTGTAAACAATCAGCGTACAGTGTTACACAGAGAGAGCTGTGGATTTAATAACTCCAAAAACAACTGGCACTATTTTGTTTTGCTGGCATCACACATGCAGAGTAAAACATTTGACAAAACATATTTGCCCCTTGTGTGTGAGCTTTAATCTGTTCTTTCATCTTACTTTCCCTTATTCCTTTACCAACTGTAACTCTTGTTGTTGCGTCACCCACCGTGTCTTTGCAAAGTAATTTGTAGAGGAGAAGATTATTGTTCTCCATCATGGTGACCCTGGCTGGGCTGACGGGATGCATACACAGATGAAGATGAATGCAGTTATTCCTTGGCGGAGGTCTGCCTCTTTCAGGGCACATTGGCCCTAATGACATGATTGATAGGCTGTCCCAAATCCAGAGGGGCCCTCATTAATCACCCCACTGACTGAATCCAATCATCTGCTTCACCTGCACAGTGATGGACAGGAAAGGATACAGCGCAGGTGCTGACACGGATGCACAGCCACCACTGCCGACAACACTACCGCCAGGCCGCCAGGCAAAAGAATGAGTCGATGTGTACGGACAAGATGGGACTTCTCTTCTTTTTCACCCTCAATGTCAAACAGCCAATGGCTGGCTGACAGGCAACACGGCTTCTGCCATATTATAATTACAAAGGGGGACAAGGGAAAGAGGAAGAGAGAAGGAACAATGACAGGAAGTGTATGTGAAGGAGAAGATTTGATGGACGGTAGTGTGATACCCATCCATATAGAAAGGGCAGGAAATTATGTGGGCGTATGCCAGGGTTGGGGACTGTACATGTGTGAGAGCCTTGACATATACAATTACACGCACATACACACTTAAAAGTGCACACACCAATCATTTTTGTGCAGCAGAATCCTGTGGTCAGAGTGTTCCAGGTATGTTATGAGTTGCAATTAAAATCATGATTTTTTTTAAGGCCATTGGACTCCTAATAACATCATTCTGAATATCTTGCTCATTTTCACTGAGATGAATTTTATTAATTTTAAGCTTATTTGTCCTCTGAAGTAAATGGTTTGACTTAAAAGTAAAAACTTAAAATATGAAACTTTTTATCCTCAAATAATTTGATTGTTTTAACCCAAAGTCTCTTCTTAAACACAAAATACCTCCTTCACATGAGCCCTCCTTCTTTTTGCTTTTGTCTCCTTACTCTCCATTTTGTTCTAATGTTCACTTTCACATTTTTTTTATCTCTGTTCCTTTCTCAGCATATTTGAGCAAGGACTGGAGAGAGAAGCTGCTGCAGCTGAACTGACTGAGCAGAAAATAGGCCTGATTCTGCTGGAGGTATGCCACAAAGCAGGTGGCAGCCAGTACCTGAGGCAGATCTATCACATCATCCAAGGCAATGAGGTAGGGAAGCACTCACTCTCCCCAGCAATTAGGTGGCTGCTGGCCTGAGGCCGCAGGCTGTTCAAGAGGGGAAGACGGAGGGAAGAGGGCTACTGCTTGTGTGCAGTCTGCTGGCTTTGATCTTCTCATGGGCAGGTGACCTCAAGGGTGCAAACCTTTAGCGATTTCTCAGCATAGAAGAGGTTTAGTCACATAGACTTGTAAGATTTAGTATAAAGCACAAAAGTTGTATTTATTTATTTTTTCCTTTTTGCATGTAACTATTGTACAGTGTTAGGTAAAATAATTGTAAAAGTTAAATGCGCTGTTTTCCTAAAAATGTTCAAAAAAACAAACAAACATATTTTATCATATGTTTGTGGCCGGTAATACATTTGACTTAAAAAAAAATAGAATAAAATGAATTAAATATAATGATTAAAAAATCTTAACCTAGATTGGATATAAATTACTTAGGAGGAACATAGTAGGTTTTTATAGCGGTTTAGAAAAAAAATTATAAAAAGATAATTGAGTTTTTAGTTCTTTCTAATCCAAACTAGCAGACTAAATAACATCATTATTCATAGTCTTCTGCTTTCCCACCCTCAGTCTGTCTATTATGGCAGAGTTCCACAAACATAAACCAGACTCAAAATCTGTTTATTTTTTGTTTTAGTTTTCTTTTTTTAAAATTCAGAGCAGTATGTGGTTGCGATTTTAGCTCAGTATCTCTGCATAACTAAGGTCAAGGTAAGTATTTGCTGGTCAGGGACAGGCAAGGTGGTAAATGTAGAAACTGGTAGTTGATGTCAAGCTGACTGGTGGAAATAGAGTGACTTCCAAAAAGAAACCCATGTTCTCATAATAATACATAATGCTGTATCTCTTACCAGACATGCAAATCAGCAAAACAGACCAGTGTTTTTTTTTTTTTGTTGTTTCTGTTTTTGTTTTACTTTGAGTATGCTGTTTATTTGAGGAAAATGGGACATGAGACCTTCAAAATTTTGCTTTGCAAACTGTGAATTTATTGATTTATTTATTTTTGCAGATTCACCCAAACTTGATTTATTTTACCACAATTGATTATGACTTTCTGACTGTTAGAATTAATGTCCTTTCATAAATTTCTTTCATTTAGTAATATTTCCTTAGTTTTACATTTTTTCCGACTGTAGTAATTTTTATATATAGTTATTCTTTTAGTATGTGATTGTTTGCAGACTACTTCCTGAAAGCTATATTATGTAGGTTTGCCTTTTCTCTTTATATTTTTGATTCAGGAACTCTTGATGTCTAAACTGAGTGGAAGAACTGACCCTCCAAAGGAATCCCATCATTTGGTGAATTTTAACGTTGGTCCTGAGATTCCTGCTCACACTGTTTGTTTCAAACCACTTCTTCAATTTAACCACATTGGCAAGAAGCTGGATCAGGTTTGTTAAGCCTCTTCATATTACCTTTGTAATTTACTTTATTGGTAAA
Organism: Millerichthys robustus; assembly: GCA_034783495.1. Taxonomy (NCBI): domain Eukaryota; kingdom Metazoa; phylum Chordata; class Actinopteri; order Cyprinodontiformes; family Rivulidae; genus Millerichthys; species Millerichthys robustus. Next base: position 9,284,779 of record JAVKLF010000001.1, read on the forward strand.
ATACTTTTTGAAATTCATCCTTTTTTCCAGTTATATGAATTTTCATCTACAGTTCTAATAATTAAATGACTAGAAAAGTGAGCTTTTAGTTTTCAGACTTTACGTAGTGTAGGGGAACTTTTCACATGCGCTGTAGTGTCATTTGAACTTGAACCAAGGCCAGATGCTTAATGTTGAAGGTGAGAAGCTGTTTGAGTCCCTCGTGAACTGGATACTATAAAATTCTCTGAAGCTCTCAGGTCTTTCTGGGGCTCGGCTTTTGTGTTTCCCAAAGGTCGCTGCCTTTTCCAAGCATGGGGCTTGGATGGCAGGGAAGAAAAGAATGCTGAAAAAGTGGAAAGATGAGAGACATTTTCTTTTCATAAAGAAATGAGTAATGTTAAAGGAGAGTGCAGTCTAAAAGTGCACTTCTTTAGTTCTTTGAACCACACATTCTTTTATTGCAGCCTATCCCCACGAGTGTTACCATGATGTTCTGTTTTTTTTTTATATTTCTCTCTCATGGAGGTATTAGGCCTAGTTACAAGTACCGTAAGTTCACCTTCTCTTTTCTGTCAGATATATTCTGGTGATCTCACACCAGTTCAATTAAAATCAAAATCAAATAATACAAACAATGTTTTCTTCACCATAGGCCTTATACTTAAAATAAATGAAGTATATGTTTGTTGTCTATTGGGGCCATGCTTGTTGCTATTGTTTGTAACGCACAGTCACATCCTAAACCTAAGATTTGGCCCGTTTCAAGCTTATTGATGGACGCTGCATAGCTTTGCATAGAAATACCCTATTAAGAGAATGATTAAAATGCCTTCTCTGTTTTAGGTGCCAGTGTTGTTTGTCAAATAAGACAGAAGGAGTAAAGTAAAGTTAGACTCATCTATCAAACGGATGGATGGATGGATGGAGTTCTCCTTCTTTGGTCACTCCATCTGGAGTTTAATGTGACATTTTAACAATCAAAGTAACATTTTATTTGCTTTCTCAATATGGCAGTACTCTAGTGATGGAGCCCATGTGTTTGCTTGTTTGTGTATCTAAGAAGGAAAAAGCAATCAAAAGAAATAAAGAGAAAAGGAGGGTCAGATTTTTGGGGAGGTTGGCAGGTTGCCATTGAAGATGGAAAAAAAAAACATAGCAAGAAGAATAACGACTCACTACAAAAATTGATTTATCTTTCTATAAATGATGGCTACATCCCCCCAAATGGTTTTATAAATTAATTGCTGTCTTATTGGAATAAAACCCTTCTTGTGCAGACATGATTGATCGCCTGATGTCATGGCCTACGCTGGCGAACCCCGTCCTCCTTTGTTAGTGGGTCCCAGCTGGAGCAGTAATGCACTGATGGTATTAACCTTGATTAATAACTAACAATACACTTTCCTCATGCATCAAAAGAGTGCCGTGGTGGACTGGACTTGGGACTGGCCGAGGCTGCTGCCAGCTTATGAGGGCATGAGTCGGGTCACCTTCAGGAGTCTGATAGCCAACAGGTAAAACTTTTAATTTGTTACTGATACACAAACATGTTTTTTTGTTTAATTTTTGCTTTTTAGGTGGAAAAATGGTTTTCTTCTATGAAAGAGAGCTAAAACTTTTCCTTATGCGCTCATTACTTTTATCCAGCTCATGTGCCAGCTGAACAGTGACAAGTGGATTCACTCAGGGATTTTGAATTAACATCTCGACCATGAGATGTCAGCTATTACCTTAAGTGGCATTTTTTCTGAGTAGTTTTGCTTTGTTCTTCATTAAATGCCAAAATTATAATTAGGTATAGAATTTAACAAACTGAACAGAAAATATGTGTTTAGCTAAGTGCATATTTAGGGCTCCTCTCATGCCAATCATGGGGTATTTTGAAGCTCCAGGGCCATTTTGACAGTCGTTGGATGGTGAATAAAAACTGGCCAGCTCAAATCTCAGAGTCACCTGACTGAAGTTTTTTTTTTTTTTGTCCAAGACCACCTCCTCCATCCCATCATCCTGTTCCTCTCTTTCTCTTCTGCTCTACTCTGCAACAGGCATAAATATTTATGCAGGTATGTGACACATATTAGATTGCAGTACTTCAGGCTGTTCCCTGTTCTCCATTCACAGCTGTCATGCTGCCAGCTATCAGGGAGCTATGGGGCTACTGCACCTTGTCTCCACGCCTACGCCCAATCCATTCTAAATCACTGCCATTGTAACACACACACCTTTCTAACAAAGGGCAAGCTCTGCATCTGCCAAGGACACAGGCCTAATAAGGGTGAAGTACGAAGCTCTGTGCTGTGCTATGACGAGCGTTGTCGCCTTCATGCCTTTATGCCTTCTTCCCACATACACACACACCCCAAGTCTTCCTTCCCTTATTTGCTGCTTTGTTGCATGTTAAAACAGATACTGTCATTGCTTGACTGAGCCAAATTAGGCTTTGGGCATTCATGAATAGAAGCCGAATAAGGTGGATATTAAGTCAGATAGTGGGGGACTGAGAAAGAGACCGAACATGCGGTTTGACATTGTGAGTGGCATGTTAAGGGAGAGTAGTCAATTCTGACAAGAAACTCCCGAAAATATGAGAAGGATGGGAATGGGAGGGGTAAAAGTTATATAATTCACCCTAATCTCACAGTATCAAAGTGTCTTAGATTCTGTCATTTGCCTCATTAGCCTCTCTTTGTCAGGCCAGAAGAGCAGATTTCATGGAGGATTTGGAGAATGGCTTTGCTTCTGCCTGAGTCAGTCACGGAGAGCAGGAAGTTCTTTTCATGGCTGGTGACATGTAGACTGCCAAAGTTTTCTCAGATTCGTCAGTGACTCAAAAATATTTTTCAAGCTACTGGAAATTGTTTACATGAGAAGAACCCTGATCTCTGATCCACTGATTCTTTTTTTGTTAGAAAAGATAAAAATAAGTCTTTTTACACAACTGCAAACTGAATAGCTTCCAGCTTTTTCCACAGAGGCTCTACAATAGTTATTCCAGAACCTTTTTTCTTTCCCTGAAAAAAAATCACAGTATATAATATATTCTATATGACGGACAAAACTAATAAAATCATTGTTATCACATATAATAAAAACACATTCTATTCTACAAGTTTTTGCCCCATTGAATGACTTACCTGTGCTGTTTAAAGATGCAATGTTTTTTGTTTTTTTTCTCAGCAGAGTTTGAGAGTTAGCAGAGTGTCCCATTGGCCTCCAATATATTGTTATAGTGACAGGACAGTTATTGTGCCCAGGGTTTATGTCATATTCTAATGGAGCAAGGCTATGAGTTAAGGGCGGCAGGCTTTTAAACCAGGGCTGTTAAATCACGCTTCAGATGACTTCATTAGAAGAACAGGACACACGCTGAGACACTTCTGCACAAGCAACTATGCTCACACCCACCTCATCTCACATACGCACACACATTTATATTGTGCTGTCTCGATGGCGTAGCATCAAGCTAAGACAGGAGGGATAGTGGATTTATACAGGTGTGTGTGTCCTTCTTTGTCACCTGTCACTTCTGTTCCCTCAGCATGATGGCTCATCCATCATCTGCAGATTGAGCTTTTCAGCAGGAACTAGACTGATTAATGCTATAGGACCCCAGGGTTGACTGACTGACCTGGCTTTTCTATAGGCAAGCTTGCTGTTTGTGTATGTAGATGGATGATGGTTGTAGATGGATGTAGATTGTCTGTGTGCTAAATTTTTGGACTTTGTATTTGTTGACTGTAGGGTTGACTGGCTTGGCTAAGTTCTGTTTAATTGGTGAAAAACCTGGAGAAAATTTTTAAATAGTTTTTTTGAATGGACTAAATTACATTTGGACTATATGCATTTGAAAAGTTACTGTCCTGTTTGTCATTGGCTATTGATGAATGACAGGTCTTGAAAATGATTTGATTAATGGATGAACTGACTCACCAAATACAGAGAGGTAAAAGACAGATCAACTTTCAAGTCCACAATAAAATCTCTATAGTCCTGGAAAAAAAATCCATCCCGTGTGTCTTTTATTATCTGCTTATTTTTCAACTAGACCATGTTTTTGACGATATGTTGAGTGTTGGATTTCCTTGTTTTTGTTACATTTCCATTTTTTCATTCAAATCAATCTGGTTTTTATTTGCTTGGCCAGGACAATAAGTCTCCAAAATGTTGTCTTTGTGCATGCCCGTATGTATGTCTTCAAAGGAGAAACAAAAAAAAAATTAATTCTGGACTAGTATTTACACTTTCATCACCTCTTCATGCGTAAACTGTGTCAATACTTGTGTTGTCTGTTTGTAAATCATGATAACCATTTTGTTGTTTACTCTCCGAATTTTGTTATCTTGTGTCTCAAGCAGGTAGAATGCAAAGGTAATATTGTGAAATGCCAAAATTAATTGCATTATAAACTAAGGTTAAATACTGTAGACACTTACCATTTTAGTTTGAGCAACTTGTACACTGAGGGCTCTCATAAATTGTCATGATTTAGTTTTTTAAATGTGTCCTTGCCTCTCACTCTTTGACTTAAAGTTATTAGCCACTCTTTCTGATAAAGTATTGAGTTGTAGTACTAAGTGATTTAAACTGAACCAAAACCATTTCTCTTTACTTAGGGACCTATAAATGGATAACTTATCCACACTGTCCTTGGTTAGCCTTTGAAATTGTCTTCTTTTGCAGAAACTTGTACGTACTTTTGTACAAAACAATCAAAGGCGGCTCAACACCTTTATAGGTTTAAATTAATGGAAGCAGTGCTGACCCATCCCTTTCTTCTTTCCTACTACTGTGTTACAAAAGGCCTTTATGTGCCAAAACCTTTTATGTCATTTTTCTTTTTCATAAAAATAAAACAGAGGAAAAAAAGTAGATTGTATTGCTACACAGAAAAGTCAGGTTTTAAACTATCATCTGCCAAGGTGACTTTTTGAAACTATTTTCATGTGTCTCTGTGTGTCAAGAGAAGGTCCTCTGACCTCCTTGATAAAGGGTATCCATGAGGAATGAAGCTTTATGTGTCACAGGTCACTCTTCCACTCCATCATACAGACCTAATATCATTCAAGGACAATGATGTTCAGGTCTTGGATATCTACTGCTGCTGGTATCCCTTCCTGGAATCAAAATGGGACAGTCAGGGGACCTCTTATATTGACCAACAGTTGATACAAAGTTGTTGTTTGAAATATGTCCCACAGCAGTTTTTGCTATTATTTATTTTTAATGAATAAGCAGCTGTCTCTGCAATTTTTATAACAATGTAACAGTACAAGTAACAAAGTGCTTGTAGCCCTGAACCATAGATTTAGTACCTTGTCATTATAAGCTATAATACAACTTATAAACACCGCAACATTTTGTCTGTTTTTTCTTCTTGTTTCTGTTACCCTCAGGTCCATAACAATAGCAGTTTGTGGAAAAATGCCAGTCTGTGGCATTCTCTTGCTTCAGCAGCTCCTTAAATTGCGGTGGTAGACGCTTGTGCTTTCAGAAAGTGGGCAATCGCCATCTGTTCCTGGGTGCTGCCATATGGCGAGCTTTTTTCTTAGGGAATAAAATAAAAACAAATATGTCAGAATGTTCGTTTTCCTCCACGGACACTGATCAACCTGGGGAAAAGCTGTATCTGAGTGTGTCTGGATTAATGGTTTTACTTTATGCTTCAGGAAATGGGGAGGGTATGCTTATGGTTAGTGGGGGATTTGTGTAGGTGTATGATTACAGTACATGTACGTATTTGTTAGAGCTTACACACTCTAATGGTTGTTTATGTACCTGTAAGTGTTTCCTGAATCATTTAGCTGACTTAAAGGGCAGTCTTGCTGTACTGTTTCGAGTCATTATTTGCTCTAGTCTTGGAGGCATTAAACAGCACAGAAGAAAAAAAGCTTCAAGGTTAGCAGGAATGACATTTCATGGCTGCAACTTCCAAAGAAACAAGAAGAGATTTTCTCAAGCCTTCATCAAGCTCTCCATCTTCCGAGGCCGTGAATTCAAAAGACTTGTCACTTTTGAAAATCAGGAGAGTGTGATGTGTCATTGAGGAAGAGCTGCTTTCTTCTCTTGTCGATCCCCTTGTGTGTCCCTTCCACTGACTGACAGCCACAGACGGCAGTTTGTTTTGGTCGAGACAGAATACATCTTTTGTAAGCTTGGTTATACATGCCGTGTTTTGTCTTCGCTACCTCTGGACAGCACTGACACATTGAGGTTTTCATTAGCCATACGCAGGTGGAGGGATGGGGGTGGGGATGAACTTGATGAACTTGTGCATATGCTTTTGTGTTCGTGCGTCGGCACTGGGCCCACTTGAATACTGTAAGGATTTCGTGGAGGGGGTTACATGTGTACGCCTACATGGGTGTGAATGTTCACCATTACATTTTGCGTGTTATACTTGGAGGTTTGCTCCAAAGGCGAATAAATCAGTGATGCCTGGGATAAGGCCATGGCCCCTCCTCAAACTGCACAGACAAGCTGAGAGGCTCATTAATCAAACGGCCAGTCACAGATGTGATGGCTTCCACACAAACCGCCAGCAGACTGTGAAAGTCACATCCAACAGAGTCAACTGTCAGCCAGGCAGGCAGGTTACACTTTCCTCCCCACTTTGCACCCCTCACCCCCCAACCCTCATTGTGTACACCCCCCCGCCATTGTATTTATCTCTCACTCTCGCTTTACCTCCTCTCACCTCCAGCATGATGCCTCAGTGTGATACATCTCAAATATTTGTCTTGTCCCTCTAAAAACGATCTCGAGGGTTGAGGAAAATCAATCTTCTCCAAGAGTGGTCATGGTCAAACCATTCTGGAGACACAAGACATCCGTCATTGCTGCACATTGCTCTGTTCTGTTCGGTTACAACATTTTATTCTAACCTACACAGACACCTTTGTAAACTAAAAAATTCTAATTATTTGATACATAGAAGTTGATGTAGGACACAATTTGGGTGTGGAATGAGTTTATCTTCATTTGAAACATTTGACTCAGGAAGGCTGGTGAGTGAAGTTGGCTTTGTACATGTCTTTACTGAACTTAAATTTAGTTTACTATGTAGCATTTAGTGGTGCATTGTTCATGCCTCCTTCAAGGGAATATGGTTGTGTAAAAAATAGATCTAACATTTTTTTTGGCAGTTCTTTCCATTTTATTATTATCTTTAATTTCAACTTCTGATGGCTTGAGATATACCATAATTTATATCAAATGCTCACTACAGACAGTGACATCGTTACTGACAAAATGATTGTGCAGGTATCACAAAAACAAGCTTTTCATTAAATTTATAAATTCTAGGTCCAGTTAATGAACTTGATGTGTTCCACCTCTTAAAATTACAATTTTATATAAAAAAATTCAATCATAAATAACAATTCCTGTGACTCTTCCAATTTGAAACCTTGTGTGGATGAATAGTTGGAGTTCTAACACCAGAGCTGAAAGGGAATGCTACATAATCTACTGCAAAACCCTCCAAGGATGGGTAGAAATACTGGATTGAACAGGGATAAGACAAAGCCACCCGGTCTTGATTAAAAATGGCAAGCCCTAAGGCTTATTAAATACACTGAGGGGTTTGATGATGCAAAAAAAAAAAACACAGTATGCCATTCAACAATAGGAATTAGTGTTTTCAACTTAAATGTGGGTAATTGTGAGAAGATTAAGAAACTTTGCCTGGTATCATGCCAGAATTTCACAAGTGAAGTGGGAGTCTCACAGCACTGAATGTCATGAAAGATGGCTTGTCACATGAACCTTACAAGAAACTGTTAAGTAGGCTTGGATGAGAACAACAGGCCACCATTCATTAGGCATGTTTATATTTGGAAAAAGTCTGTTAGTATGCCAACTGACTCTTCTACCGGCTGTTTCTGATGCAACCTGGGCTCTCTGCATCCTCAAGATTACAAAATTACACTGGGCTACCGTAGCTCCATGGCCTGTCAGATGTTTTGATAAGTTCTCAAAATAACACTGTGTACGTATTTTGTAACTCCACTCTTTTTTTGGCTTTGAAGCAGCTTTTTCTTTCATGTTTTTTTTAAGTTTGTCAGCAAAAAAAAAGCCATATTTTTGCCCCTGGAACTCGTTTTGTCAACTAGTTTAGATGGACTGGGACTCTGTTCAAGACGTGGTTGGACTGTTTAACACTGTTGCCATTTTTCCTGCTGATTTACTGAGATGACTTTTTAGCTGACTGCAGCAGCCCATTTTGAAGAGCCAGTTTGTGACCGTCTGTTCCAGTTCAAAATAGGAAGGGATTTTTTTTTTCATTCTTCAATATGCCATCAATTTTTTGGACCCTTTGAAGGTAGTACTACAACTTTTAGTTTGCAGAATTTTGGGGAGTCACATACTGTAGAATTGCTGAATAACCAATTATTAACGTGAATTATTTTTGTAATAAAGTTACTTTTTCTTTGTGTTTCCGCTCAAATTCAAATGTAGCTTGGGTAGATAACCGAAATGCATATTTTATAACACAATGTGTTATAATTTTTAATACTCTGAACTTCTCTGCACTTGTTCATAATCCCCTTTTTAAAATGGCATCAGTTAAAAACTTATTTATGTCTGTGTATGTCCTATGTGAGGCAGTAAAGATGTGTTTTGATGGTACAGCGTTAGGTTATATCCTGTTGCCAGGCTCATTAACCCATCGGTGGCACCCAACCAGCCCCGGCCAATCAGTGCTCTCAAGTTGGCTCTGCCATTTGCATGTGGTCCAGGAAGAGATAATTAGAAGGATCTCTGCCTGTCACTGTTAATCTGGGACTTAGTGAAGAGCTGTGACGCCGACATGCTGATGGACTGACACACATGTCTACACACACACTGCATGGTGTCATGCTTGTGTACACACATTGGAATCTGATACACACTTCCACGCTTTCCAGGAGAAAATACAGTACCTGCACACAGAGTCTATATGCACAGGCTAAGACATGCAAACACCATCACTGTTATCTTCTTTTTTCCAACTCAGAATGTCACTCTTTATTACCCTCTCTCTTTTTGACTTGTGACCGGTCGAGACATTTTTCTGTAGTCTTTCTTATCTTTTATCCTGCAGTACATAGCACTAAAATATATCAGTCTTTTTTCTGCTCGTATCTGAATGATTGCATTTTGATTCAGTGGCTGTTTACACCAGTTGTACTACGCTGTTGACAGAGGTTTTAGATCCCTTTTCAGATAGACTAGAGCGCTTGTTGCTTCCCAAACCGGCAGAATGCTCAGTAAGCCTTTTGAACAAGCCCAGCTGTCAGCCCCTATATACAGTACTTTCACAGACCCCCACATACACACATGGTTACAAACACATCCCAACAAACATGAACGCATGCTCAGGCACTGGCACGTCCTCAGCTAGGCGCAGGCTGAAAACACACACACATCACTGATTGGCAGGCCTCCTGTTTCCCCATAATTCCGACTGATTTAGCCAATCAATCTCACTTGGAGAGCTGCTAAAGCGTTGACTAATATTAAGAGTAGAACATGCAACAATTAAAGCATCCTTCAGGTAATTACAAAGCTGGTTTAGCAGCAAACAACTGAGGCATTTTATACATTCAGCCTGATGGCTGTGCGTTTTATTTGTACCTGTTTGGAAGTTGATTGGGGGAAATGAGGTACATCTGTTAATGTTTCCTCTGTTAATGCACATGTCACGTATTATGTAAAATACCACATCATTAGCTAAATGTGTCTATGCAAATATTGACTCTCTTCATCTAATTGAATATCACAGACAATTTTTGTCCTGTAGAATAAAAATCAATGGAGAAGGACTAGATAGATGTTCCTGCCACTGAAAAGCCTATTTCTATGCATTGACAGCTAGTCCTTTCTGCACTCCTGGGTACCACTAAATGGTGCATGTTGAGAGAGGGGGTGAGTTCCGTCGCCGACCTTATCTGTCCTGCTTTGTGACCCTGTGTCACCACTGATGGCACATAATAGTTGACACTTGACTTTTGGGGCTCTTTAAGTGCCAAGAGTGCCCAGCGCCCTGGATTCATATTCTAATGTAGTCATCTTCAAATTCTGTGGCTCTACTCTTTGTACAGGAGCCCTCACTACACTTGTTTTGACTTTTTCTTTGCCCTTTCTTCATCATTCTGTCTATTCATTTATTTTTTGTCTTGTCTCGAAAAAGGTACGGTACACTAATGTATTCACACATACACCAACTGAAAGACTTGTTCATTTTTGGCAGAACTGAAATAGTGTCTCCTGCCCTTCTGCCCCCTAGACTTTACAGGTGCACACACAGAGGTGAACTTTTCTTGACTTCTCTGTCTAAAGACATCAGAAGTAAATGGTCCAGCTGGAAATAGCCTACGCTCCCATTTTAGTAGTATTATCTTTGTACTGTGTTAATGTCCACATTTTGCATATCTTCACTAACACATATATTTTTTTAGTTAGATTGTACAAATGTATTCATTTTTTTGGCAACCAAGACTAGATAGCACGAAAGACTAAGCAGCCACATCTTCCTGAAACCAAAACGTGGTATTGTATTTAAGCAGTTTTTTTTATTTGATTAAATACTTGAATTTAATTTGATGTTTTTTCAAATGTACTTTTATTTTCTCTTTGTATTTGACATAGTAACGTGTTTGATCTCAAGTTATAATGATGGAGAAAGCATAGGTATGCTTCAGTGTACTTTCTACTCCCTTTTATCTGTGATATAATGTGAAAAATGCAACACCCATTCAAAAGAGAGAGCTCAGGTGTTCCGTTTGTCCCAAAAAGTGATATCACTGGAAAGTTCAGAATGTCCCTTTGACTGTAAACTTGGATTTAAAGTGACTTTAAAATAACTGGACCTTTTTAAAAAGGTTTTGAAATGCATTTTCTTCTCTAGAGAACAATCACAAAAAGCAAAAAAATCAAAACATTGCTGCATCTCTGGAAGCTGAGAACTTGGGTCACCATGTATTTCTTTTTAGATATATTTAAGGTGTTCTAAATAAGTTTCATTGATTTGTCTTACTTTACTTACTTCTTGAACTTTTTTTACCTATATGTGATATCACTACTTAATGCCATACTTGAAAAAGAAAAAAAACAAGATCATACTTTGATCAAAAAGTGGAATCAAACATTGTCCGCATTGTAAATATCATTAGGCTGTCTGTGTGGCAAATGACAAATATGTGTTTGCACCCTCCCACTCTGTTTCCCCACCTTTTGGAGCTCTTTACTCCATGTTTGTCTCAACTCTGTCTCCTTTTACCTTCTCTCGCTACTTCTCTCTGCTATCCTCTCAGAGAAACCATCATGGGTCATGTTGTTTTGAGTCTTTGATCACTGAGTAGTCTTTCAGCATGTTGACTACAAGGCCTCTCACCTCCCCGGTGGTTGTTGCCGAAAAGGGGCCACACTTATCTGCCTTCTGTGATGTTGATGGTTGAAAGCATTTGCTGATCTTGAAAGAGTCTGTTTCTCTGCTTGTTTTATGTGTGTGTGTATTTTGGAGTGTATGTGTGTCCACCCAGACATGATAAAACACGACTCAGTTACAGCAATGTGTTGTGATTAGCTGAAGCTTTATTATAGTCATAAATTGAGCAAATTGATAAACAGAGCATTATTTACTGGATTTCACTGCTAATGATCATATAACATTTCAACCATTCGATCGAAAAAAATACAGGTAAAATGATTCTACTGTCTTTAAATAGTGTACTTATATTGTTGGTGCATAGGAAACATCCTGCTTAGTTTCAAGAAAGAAAAAAACGATTTCTTCTCTGAGTATTAACCTTTCATGCGTGTAATCATTGGTTGTGTGTCTCAGAGCCTTTCTGCAGACTTCTCCTGTTTGTAAGATCCTGGGATGGCCCTTGTGTGACAGCTTGTGATGTTAGCCTAAGTTGCTTTTGACAGCAGACAAAGAAAAGGGATATGATGGAAGGAAAAAGCTGCCATATAAAGCAAAGAACTGGAATTTTCTTCTGAAGATGAATGGACTTTTCAGGAATAAATAATGTCTTCCTTTTTTAAAAAAAATGTCAATGTTTACTTCTATTTCTTTTCTTTGTCATGACTCTTAGGAGTGATCCGTTTGATTGAATTTGCCAACAAATATCTTTAGTGATCTTGATTAATTGTTTGGACAGAGAAACTAGGCTTGTCACAGGAATCCATTTTCGATGTACATGACATCAAAGAATCAGGTCTACCCTTTACAGTGGACTGAACGATGAGTGGTATTGTTTGACAAATTGTGCTGATATATGCCAGTTTATAAGAATGCCAATGACAATCATAGAAGACGACATTTAGATTACTGCTGAGGCACTCTGTCCTGTCTCTATGTATCTGGCCTCCTATCACTCCATCTGTTTTATAATCTGTTTTTTTCTTCATCTTGAATCTGACTTGTAATGATGAAGAGTTGGTCAGAAGGGTACAAAGGGTTTTGTGTGTGTCTGTGTGTGTTTATGTCTTTGTGTAAGTGGACATTTTGGTTTTCTGTGGGGGGGAATAGTTGGATTCTGTATTTCCAGCATCTCTGCCCTCTGAGTCTGAATGTGACCCTGAGGCTGTAGCTCCAAATCAGTCAGCCTGCTTCGCCCTCCTGATCGAGCGTTTCTGCTTTAAGTTCTTCAGAAAGAGCCCTTCTCATCACTGCATGGTGGACCTTTCCCTCTGCCCCTCACTGTTTTCAAGGTCTCTGCATCTATTCTGTTTGGACTTTCATGTGCCATCCTACATACAGTATGTATCTCATAAAATAATTTTACACTCCCTTTAAGTCTCCACACAAGGTAAAAATCTTCATTTTCTCTACATGTGGCATTTTACCAACCTCCCATTTAGCTCTTAAGTACAGCTGACATAGAAGAAAAACTTAAAACATAGTTTAAGTCCTTTTCTTTAATTCTCCTATATCACATGCTGTTGTTTTGTCTGTTTTTGTTCTTCATATATGCACACCAACGTACCAGCATGCTGTCATTTTTAGATATTCACAAAATCACATCAAGTGAAGTTTATTTGTATTGTTTTTATTTTATTTAGAAAAGTTTACCTTTTTTCTCCTTACAGCTATGGGTTTGATGCTCACATGCCTGGTGCTGAAGTTGAAATACCAGTGGTGGTCTTACAGCCTGCCAGCAGCAAAGGCATTTCAAAGAGGTTTACTTCAGCTTTAATGTCCATAGTTATTTTACTGGCCATGTTATAAAGTTACATGACTCAACAAAATTGCACTCCTCAAAATCCAAAAAGATAAAAAGGCATGCAATGTAGATAGTATTTCCAAGCTAAAAACACTCTTTTTTTAAAAATACCAATGAATCA
>JAVKLF010000001.1:9304677-9316029 GCA_034783495.1 Millerichthys robustus
GAGACTTGAGCCTTTAGTGCTTTAGTTACCCTGATTGTACTTATAAAGCGTGCTTAAATTGAGCAATTAGAAATAACAATGTTTACTGTATGTCCCTTATGGAAACTCAAAGCTAATAAGAAAATGATCTAAGTTTGTTTTGTCTTTTTCTACAAATTCTGCTACATTTCACTTATAGTAAGAGTGAATAAACTGTTTGTCTATCCTTGTAACTGTAACTGTATCATTGTCACTGTACTGCCTTTTGCTTTTTTGTCATTGTGTAAAGAGGAAAAAGAAAAAATATTAACAGTGTAACTCCGTTAACACTTATAGCAGGAATCTGTGACATTTCAAATGAAATTATTTAATCTATAATACGTGCATGCCCTTCTCAGATTTTTTTTAATGCTCAATCTAATGAAACAACTATGCTCTTATTATTTGTAATGATACTTTGGCATTATAGGGTAGAGATATTGATTTTGGAACCCAAAGCATTTATTGTGAAGGTAAATGTTATTATTTTAATATTGGAGTCATGCTAATTTAATAGAGTGTAACATACACACCAAGGTGTGAGCCGCAGGGGTCTCGTTGCCTCTCTCGTTCTCTCTTTTAGTCAGCCAATGAGCTTTACACAATATACGATAATATTGGATAATGTCAAAGACCAAACATGGCTTTCCCAATAACTTTTAATGGCATGGTTCCAACATCCCCAATCAGAAGGGACATGATTAGTAGCATGTTTTCTAAGTTAAAACCAGATTTACTGCTATGCTATATCATTATATTTGATATTTACGCTATAATATGCATTACTAAGAGCATGTGGACATTTCTGTGAATTGTCTACAGTAGAAATTGGGGCTGTGTTACTTAAAAAAAAAATTTCTGTCCAGAAACTAACTCAGCTGACAATGCTTCACTTCACCACTATCTCATCCTTTTCTTTTCCAACTCATTGTCTCCATTCACTGCCAGTTAAATAATAAATAAAATGTGCAGGTACCTCTGCAGTGCAAGCAAGCATTGTAATCAAATGGCCAGGGTTCATGGGGTCAAAGGTTAACATTGCTTGGAGTTGGATAATAGGCAGTCTCAAAATCTATATAGATAAATAGATATTTTAAACATCTTACTAAAAATCGTCGGCTGTAACTGATTATTTGTTTGGCATTTTTACAATTACTGTTGAAAAATGTTGTTGAATTACTGCTTTTACAAAAATAAAAAGTGTCATCATTCAGACTAATTTGCAATCTGACAATGCACTGTTAAATATTTATTTTGGTTTAAATGTGACATTTTATCATTATTTTCTAAGATGAAGTGGTCTTTATTGTTTTTTTTTATTGTCCCAATACATTAAAGCCAGTTTATTTATGATTTACACACATTTGAGTTAAATTATCTACTTGTGGGAATTCAAGCAGTCAATTAAATAAACACAATATTATCCAACAAGCATTTAATAATAAATTTGATTGATAAACAATATAATTACTATTTGCATTAGGGATCAATCTATTAGTTATATTGCCTTTTGATGTACATTTCCGACAGTTATTTAAACAATAAAACAAAAACAAAAACCCAGTTACCCTGTCTAATAGTTGCTCACCCATAACTTTAGCTTTAGGTATTGACTGTTTATCAATTATAATTTAAAGACTGAAAAGACAAACCTAAAATTATTTTAAAAACTACATGTTCTTGGGTTTTCATACTTAATCTTTATTGCCGTAGTAAAACCAGTGACAAAAATTAGAACTTTGTTTTTTCTTTTTTCTCTCCCCTTTGTCCTGTTTAGTTGACTAAGTTTATAAGTATGCATACATGAGGTTTAAGGCAATGTTTCCTCTGCATTTTTTTAATAGACTAGAAGATCTGTGGACTCTCAGTTGTTACCATGGCAACTGACCCATTTGTCAGTTGTGTATTAAAGTGAGGGCAATAGAGATTTAGATTAAATGTGAGACAGGGTCAAATAGTCTGATACATAGTCAGGTGCAGTTGCTGGAATACAGTGAAATCCTTCTCTGCTTTCAAATCTTCATCTGCATCTTTGTTCCAGGCTTTCCCCCTATGTCCCTCTTTGCAGCTGATCAGCTGTATTAACTCAGGGACACTTGCTGAGTAGGGTTAAGATGGGTACTAATGCACTCAGCTCATACTCTGTGTGGGAATGCACACATTTAAAGTGTCAAGGCGTCCTTGCATGTCAATGAATGGGTGTGTTGAAACTTATTAGAGGGATGAGATGTGTGAGTGTGTGCGCGTAACCGTGTTCGGACAAAGAGGCGGAGCCTTTTTTAACACCCTGTCTTAGGCGTTACTCGTCGAAATGGGGGTTTTGGGGTGGCCTCCCCTCAGTGAACAGATATGAAGCTGTCAAGGGAAGAATAGCTGCATTCACTGAATGACACTTATTTTCTCCCACTTTACACAAGTGCAGCGAACAAAACAGGCAGAGGAGAGCTGAGGAAGACATTTTCTTTGCCTTCGACGGCAATGACAGACATGCGGCAATTACTTAAAGTCTAAGCAGACGCCAAGTAAACAGCCATCCCTGTGTAGCTTTGTCACTGCATTCTTTTAAACTGCCTTGGGATTTTTTTTTTTATGTGACGGGTGTTGCTGTGTGTGCAGGTGTGTGTGTGTGTATGCACTTATATTACAAAGATTGCAAGGTGGCATTCTTGAGACACTACCCCCCACAGACACACACACACACAAATAGGCACGCACACCTTTTTTAGTGAAAATATGTCTCAATGGTTTAAAGCAATACAATGGTCAAACTATAAACCTCTTATTGTAACAATGTTATGGTAAAAATCTAATTATTTCAGATAATGCAAAGGCTACACCTTGGCTACTTTGGTAAAATTAAATTGGTAAAACTTGTGACAAAAACCGAGTCAGCAAACAAAATCTTCCTTCCATCTTCTCCTGACAAATTGGAAGAATATGTGGGTGTGAAGAAGCACTTTTAAACCAAAACAAGTATTAGTAGTAATGAATAAATACAATTTATATGGAAACAGCAGTCTGTTTTTTTACATGTTAAAAACTGAAGCAAGGCAGTGGAGCTTACAGTGCATTGTTTTTGTTGAAAGCACTGATGGCTGAGCATGACTTAAAGCTCATTTGCACAGAATGACTATACTGTTACTTTTTATTGTCAAAGTTCATTTTTTAGAAAAAGAAGATGTGATATTTTACATCTGTAATTGTAATCTGTAATCAAACTGAATGGACTGTACAGTATGTCCTATATCCTCAAATGATATCTGTCTCCTACAAGGGTTGCAAGAAACCAAGTGTACATTATTTGTTTATTCAGCCAATATATCTATTTATATGCTGTCAGATTGCCCACACTTGGTTATCTAATAGCTTGGCAGCATTGTGTCTCCCCACCTTTGCCATGTGGCATAGGGGATCTAATCTGACCATGACTAAATTAAAAGTCCTTTGGTGCGGAAGTAGATAACTGTGTCTCCCTGTGTCTCACCTTGCCTCCCTTCTGCCTCCTCCCCCATCTTTTTCTTCTCCTAGCCTCTTGCCCTCATGGCTACAAGCCCATTTTCCCACCATGACCAGGTGTCCCCCCACACTAGTTAAGAGTGTGTCTTAATCAGACTAACAGACACAAGCCACATAGCGCTGGAAACACACACACAAACCCAATTACACACAGTAATTATGAGTACACAACCATGGGTTCATTCATGCAATGTCAAATTAAGCACACACTCATGCACATTCAAGGGACATCCCACTGTCACCCTGCCGTATGTCTAGGAGTGACACTTGGATGACACCAGCAGGATTATAAGAGCGTATTTATTAGCCTTAGGAGCAGCAGGAGTGCTCAAGCAGGCACTGAAGTACATTGGCTTAGGGATACTAGAAACAAAATCTAAAAGACTAATACAATGTATTAATAATGTAGCTGTGGCTTTGGATGCAAATGTGGCAACACAGGGAAGCATCCAGTCCCTTTAAATCTGAATAGCTGGTCATTTCTAAGAGGTATTTGGAAGTTTGCTATTCAAGTCACACTTGAGAAAAAAATGCATCATCATATGACATAGTTTTATCATCTTCTACCCTTTCGAAGCTAATAAGTTCTTTTTTTAAGAAAAAGAACTGTTAAACATGATATATGAACTAACAAATACTGTATCTAATATGCAACACTGAATCTAATGTGCTTGCAAAGGATTTGGTGTTTTATAATATATAACTGGACAGTAAAGTATAAGGAAGAAAAAAAAAATGGACAAAAAGGGGACATTTTTAATGAACCTGGGCACTTGAAGTATACTGTGTGCCCAAATACTTAGAACTTAAAACAATAATAGGATAATGTGAATAAATATTTTACTAACATTGTTTAAAACAAAATAAAATAGTCAATTACATGAGAAAAGACCTACTACTTAGACTCATTCATATAATTTTTATTGTCTATACAAAATGTAAATAACAATTTATGAACCATCTTAATTTAGACATAAACATCATACCTGAGAGTTGAAATATTATATTACATATAATTACAATAATATTCAATAAATTAAAAAGTAACAAATAAACAGTGTTTTCTTCTAAGAATCATTGAATCGTTCCCCAAATAAATTTGGTTAGCAAAGGCCAATTACTCACCCCTGTAGATGATACTGTGTTGCCTATAAAAAAGCCATACTGTTAGTAATGCATATGTTTTATTTCAGTGTGGTTGTTTTGTCTCTCAAGTGAAACAACAATGAAGTAGGAAAACAGTAATACTCATTTTTTAAAAGCACTTTTGCCTTGCCTCAGTACCTCAAGATGGTAAACAATACTTAATCACCAGTAAGAAGGTGGTGACCAATGGTTTAAATAAAAGTACTCTCTTAAAAGTAATTTATTTTCCTTATCTGTAATCCGTTGTGCAAAGAGATGACTTTGCCCTAAACGATCTCTGACACTGTAGAGTACTAAGAGGTTTTTCATACTGAAATTTAGAGTGAAGCAGACGATAAGGATAAAAGGACTTTAATATTTAAAGAAGAAAACTGTTTAACAGAAGAAGAAAAAAAACAAATACATGATTTACTGTTACCATTTCTCTCGTTCTTTGTCTTTATTATCCTATTTTGATGCTTTAAGGGGATAAATGAACTCTAGGTGCCTTGAAATCTCTTAATGAACTCTCTGTTACCTCTCTTTGTGCGTCATGTATACTCTAAGCTGCAGCAGCAGAACTTTTTTTTCCTTCTTTGGGGGACGAATGGTTACAGAGATTCAGTCAATTTGACTTAAAGTGTACAAACATACACTTCTACATATGTATGACAGTGCATACACACTTGACAACCACACACACACACAAACACGTCCCACCTGTCGGCCGACATAATGTGCACTCCGGTACAATAAACATGCAGTGCATCATTTAATTTGTTGATGAAAAATCTGAGTGGTTGTCTGTAGAAACCATTAAGGTATGGACCATATGAGCTTTTTACATTAAATAATCACTCAGATTATCTCATTCAATGATGGAAAGATATGATACAGACAGCACAAGGTGTGTCTTCCAGAAAGAATCTCAAATTTGGATACTTGTTTTTTCCCCCCACCTACTAAGGCCTTTTCTTTTCAGTCCATCTGCATATGTTTTGATTAAGTGGAAAAAGTGACACACTAGGCCACAGTTATGCATATTTGGGCAGTTTGAATTCACAAACTCTCTCTTTGTCCCTTTTCAGAATTCCACATTTTAGATATTACTTAACATTTGGAATATTATAGAACGGTTAGAATTGAAACATAGAGGAGAAATGTCGTCCCTTAAATTAAACATTAAAGCTTGGAAAGGGCCATTTAAGTAACTGCCAAATCACACAGAAGAGATGATGTAGAGAAAAAGAAAGAGAGACCTCATCATTAGGACAAATTCAGACACAATAAAATAAGAGAATGTGAGAGCCACTGAGAGACCACGGAAGACGAACAAGCAAATGAAGAGTGACACGGATTGGAATAGAACATATGTTGGGCTCAGGCAGCAAGCATGGCTAGCTTTCTAGATTCCTTAAGCTCTTTTCACAGCTATGGCTGTATATGGAATTGGCTGGCGGGGTAGCTGGCTAGCACTTGTGGCTGCTCAGTGGTCCTGAACCAGCCTATTTGAAAAGCCTGATGTGTTTTATTTGGGCCTGCTTCACGCTGTCATCTGCACTCGGAGATAGTCTGTAATTGAGAGTCAACTCTAATATGCATGGTGAGAAGCTGAGGAAAGCATGTGCACTGAAGAAGAGCTTAGGGTGCTTGAGTCTATGGAGGATAGCCTTATCACAGCATAAATCGTGTACAGTGGCTTTTTACAAGAGTGTGGAAATTATTGACAAAACCGTTCTATAGCTTTGTGGATTCTTTTCTTCATTTTCTCACAACTGAATTTATATCCTACTTCCAACCACATCCTTTCTTGTATCATCTGCAGGACTGTAACTCACACATCCATTTAACTTCAGCTGTATCTTTCTGGGAAAAAAAGCTGAACTCAAGGGCACTACTGTCAATTAATTTTTTTCAATCCCTCTTCCCTTCTCTCCATGTCTCTCCTTGTCTCTATGATTCTGTTTCTGTTTTTCCTTCAGCCCCTATCTCTCTTTTCTTGCAGATCACTCTCACTGTTGTCCTTGGTTTTAAACAGTATGACTTATTTCTTACCAAACACGCAAAAGAACTGTTTCTGTGTGTCTTTGTAAGCATGCTTACATGCTTTTTTTTGTTAAATTGTTTTTCCAATCCACAGAAAGCCTTGGGAAGTCAGTAATAGCTCTGTGGAACAAGATAAACTTGGTGTTTAAAAGACCAGACCCCAACCTCTAATGGTACCGTCTGAGACAGGTTCACACAAGTCAATAGGATTCTCTGTGTGTATAAATATCAATATGAATTTGTGGCATTTGTATGATTTTAATATTAGTGTTTATGTGTATAAGTTTGCATTGTTCCAAACTTGAAGATATACACAATGGTGTGCATTTTGGAGACACTGTAACAACATCACACACCCTGTTTGCATGGAGCTCAGACTAGCAAACAGCCAGTGAGGATACGACGATGCAGTATGGTTCTGAGGTTAGGTAGGGAGTTATACAGTATGCGCTGGGGGGCAGGGAGCAGCTCAGCAAGGCAAAGCCCTTCTGTCTCCCTGTCATCTCCCAGTGTCATGGGGGTTGAAGGCGCCAGTGTGTGTGTGTGTGTGTGAATGTGTGTGAGCGATGCAATGATGCGGATGGGCGCACAGCCGAACGGGCACTTGACTGGCACTGTGGCACTTTAGCTAGCAAGTAGCTGCTGGCTTGGCGTCACTCCAGGTTAACTCGGCATGCTGTGAGGTTTTTTGTATCCATGTGCGTTGGGTGATGTGGCACCAGATGCCGCTCCATGTGCCCAAATTTTGTTTGACATTTGGAGTGTGCACAAGCGGGCACACAGGAAGGAAACAGAGAAGAGGAGGGAAATTTAATCAAATGAAACAGCAGCCTCAGCCATTGTTGCAGTGCACCAGTCAGAATTGACAAACATGCAGACACAGGCAAAGTCACCCAGGCATGCAGATCTACTAAAGGCATATAAACACACCCGTTTCTTACCAATTGGATTATGCCTGGATACATTTGTCACATTGTCTGTGGGAGGCCAGTCGATGAAGACTGCAAAGAGATCAGGATTCAGGAACGAAAAAGAAGCAGTAAGAGAGGCAGAGAGTATAGAGGGAAGTTCGGTGAAAAATGAGCTTCTGTGTGCATGTGCAAGGGGGGTAATTTGATTAAGCAGGCTGGCAGGAGGAGGAAGTGGCAATGGTTTAGGTGACAGGTTGATGTCAACTTCTCCTGGCATGGCCTTCACTCCTACTGGGAGGAGATTTGAGTTGAAGGAGGAGGGAAAGGGTTCATAGTAAAGCAGAACAAGAAAAGGTCAAATATAAAAAGGAAAAGGAGGGAGGAACAAAGACAGCATCATATTGTGGATATAGCTGTACAGTTACTGTGGATTTCATCTTTTGCATAGCAGATGTCCTAACTTCAGTGATATTTCTTATAAATTAAGAAATGGGGGAGGGGGGGGGATTAAAATGTGTTTGTTTCTGTCTGTTTCAGGCAGAAAGTATGTTCTGCTGGCTGTTGTTGTGCATGAGTGGGTCTTGAGTCTTGACCCCTGACCCTGAGCTTGTTGGGTCTTATAAGCGGTGCAGTGGACTTGATTTATTCACACTCTAATAATAATAAAAACTAAACTAGCAAAGTAAGAATTAATTTTAATACTTATTTCTGGCAAACCACTCATCACACTTGTCTACAATCAAATTAGCTACTTCTTATGTTGCAACAAATCAACAAATGTTTATGTTTACAAATGTGTTTGGGTATTTATATGTGCTTTTATATCACACCTAACTGGGAATACTTTTAACAGTTTATATATCATTGTTAAAACAGCATTTTCATTTAACAAGCAAGTGACACTACTCTACTCCTCATATTAAATATGGGACCCTGTCAGGTCTGAGCCTTCTAGGTGGATAGAAGGTAAATGTATAAATTATATACAACTAACTGTCATGTGGTAGATAATGCAAAGTTTCATACACCTATCTCAACAGAAGTAAAAGTAGAATTACAGAACATAATAAAGTGCAGTGCACTCTTTCCCTGTATGTGCATTCCCTCATCTTTCCCTCTGTCCCTCTCTTCTCCCTTATTTAACCCACACCTGAACCTGTCAGCTCTGTGTTGCAGAGAATTTTCCGGCAGCTCTTCGACATCTCACTCTCGCCCTGCCTGTCAAAGAGCGCTGAGGGCAGAGAGAGGGAGCAAGAGGCTGCACTGATGAATCCTCTCGCAGAGCAGAGAGTTCAGCCTCGCAGGTAATCCTATAAAAAGCCAAGGTGAGCTGCTCCTCTGCTTCCCGCTCATTATAGCATCTTTACCCCGCACTGCAGCCAATGCTCTGTTACTATTGGTATATTGGGATGGTGCACGAGGCAAAGGGAGAAATGGGCAGGTGGGGGCAAAGAGACAAAGGAGAAGGAGACCTTCTCACTATGCACACAGTGCTTGCACATTGCACCGCATGTGCCACATCTGTTAGACTTTTTTATGTCTTTTTTTTTCTTCTTCCCCTCTCTCTCTCTCTTTCTTTTTCTCTTTTTCACTCCATGTCCCTCCCTCCTTTCCACTCGCCTCTTGGTTCCTTTTTTAATCTTTTATTCATAGCTTAGCAGGTGATGAAAAATTTATGCCCTGAGTCTGGCATTGAAATAAATGCAAAACGAAAACAGAAGCAGTTTATACTGACAGTCTGAATATCTCTATCTAGAACAAGGCTGCTCGCTGCAAATCAGGAAACCCAGTGCTCTCCTGTTAACTCTGCCGTGTAAATGATGCTTTGTGGCTTCCCGTGAAGCTAAAAGATTAGTCTGTTTTGTTTCTTCTTTACTCGCCTCCTTTCATATCACCAGAGGGGAGGGAAGTGGGCACTTTCTCTGGGCACCATTTCTCACATCTTTTCAGTTTCTCTCCTCCTATATCCACTCCCTCTCTTTCCCTAAGCCCAACCCTCTTTCCCCTTCCACTCCCACAACACTTCACCACAAACGACTTGTTTTCTAGTAGCCAATCAAAGTGGGTGAAGTGTTAGATTTGTTGTGCAATGTGTCAGTTGAGCGTATTCTCTGGAGTATTGTCAAACTGTGAGTGAATTATATCTGTGTAAGTGAATGTAAACCCCACTTTAGCTGAAGCTTTAAAGTCCCTTGCCTGCCTTAAAAACACATTCACTCATACAGACACACACATACCCTCTGGCTCTTGAGGCTTATAGGAGGGTCTATCCCTCGCTTTGGAAGTGTTATACAGAGGCTAACTCTTCCCACAAGTCCTGCCATGTTGCTGCTGTTGGCTTTGAAAGTGGTCTACCCCCTCCCATCCTTTTCCACCCTTCATTTAAAGTCTCTGTTTTATGTAACCCAATCCCACATCTGTAAAAAATGCACATAAAAACAGCTGTCGGTAAATGCATCATTAAAACTGGTACAAAGGGAGTGTTTTTAAATGTGTGGAAACCTCATATGCTTTGAAACAGTGGGTTAGTGTGAGAGACCAATAGAGGAAATAAGACCATGCACATAGACATTACTGGATGCTGCATGGTTGCATGTGTGTGCATATTTGGAGCGTGGTGAAGTCCTGCTGTCAGCTGTAATGATGTGTTGTGGTATAGTGCTGAGAGCGAAGAGGCCGGCTTGGCCTTAGCAATGGATCTAACTACCGATCTGATACTCTCTGACAGCCAGGGAGACAGGCAGACGGAGATTTAAAGATGGAGGAGGAAGAAGAAGAGCAAGACCCAATATAGGACAGGGAGGATGGACAGCAAAGAAGTCTGAGCCAGGAAGAAAAGCAGTCAGAGAGGAAATGTGTGAAACACAAGACAAAGCTAAAATAAGCGGAAATCAACATTTCTTTATACGTCCTGTATACATAACTACTCGTGTTGTTGTCATGCAAACTATAGAGAGGAAATGACAGACATGACCTCTTCATCATGCAATCATTATTTTGAGCAGAAATAACTATTTGCATAAGAGAGAAACACTAAGCTTAATGCTTTGCCCATTTTATGGACAAATACCACCTTTGAGAGAAAAAAAAACTTCATGTAATGAACGATTTCAGACAGACTATCTTCAGAATGACTACTAGATGAAGCATTCTTTAATGGTGTCAAATTATCAAGCATACAATCGTGTTGATCATTTAAAACTATCACTTTTGGCATTTTATGTATCCATAAAGGACACAACCCTACCATCGGTTATCTTCTGCTGCTTAATATTAGTGAATAATAATCACAAAAAAATTAGAGCCAAAATTTAACCACCTTGGTTAAACTAAGACTAAAAATTGTAGGTTTAAGAGCAGCTCTTTGAAAACTATTGATTCTACTGCATGTTAAAGGACTTAGAGGTGACTGAATGTACTGTCAGTGGATATGCCACAAACACCCATTTCTACATCACTGTAAAGATCTAGTATTGCTTGAAATATATATAAATGTGGAACTATATTTATGTATTCATATATATGGCTTATTTCTGTAGATGTTCAAAAAGTTCACTTACAGCAATATATATTTATATATATATATATATCTTTAAGACTTATCAGGGAAATTCTTGATGTTGTGTGTTGGTGAGAGTGGCCTTGCTAATATATTTGTATGTGTGTGTGTGTGTGTGTGTCCCTGGCCCTGCCCCAGTGCCACAGTGCCAGTCTTTGGCAGAGTGTGACAGTGTGC
>JAVKLF010000001.1:9382011-9392161 GCA_034783495.1 Millerichthys robustus
CACACACACACACACACACACACACACACACACACACACACACACACACACACACACACACACACACACACTCAGTCCCATTACCCAGTCTTAATTGGCTACCTTCCGTCTTTCTCTCTTCCTCTCTTCCTCTCTCTCTTGGAAAGGCCTACAGGCCTGTTGGTACGCTGGCACACGGCAGCAGCATTTGGGTATGCAAGCAGGTCTGGGGGCATGGAAGAAATTGGAAAGAGAGAAGTGATACAGATGGGTGTTGGGATGAGGTTGAGAGCGCAAGTCATAGATGAGAGAAGGTAAATATTCGCTAGTTCCCAATACAGACTGATGCTTTAGACTTTACCTTCAGAACTGTTTTTTTTTCTGTGTATTCACATGCTCATATTCAAGTTAAAGTCACAGTCAGAAAGTAGAGTAGGAAATGCTTCTCTCTCTTCCAACTAGCTGAGGAGTTGTCATGTGCTGTCAGCCAGCTTGTTCTCCATGTGCCTGTCACTGCTCTGGATGGGAGCTGTGGGTCCCAGCATCCTGCCAATTGGCGAACTGTGTGTGATTGTGTGGGAGGCTCTGTGTGTATGTGTGCGTGTTGCCCTCAGAGCACTTTGTTGATTCTGCTCTGCCGTGTCAGTGACACATTGAGCAGGTTCGGTGGGAGTCCCCTGGTTTCCCTCGTGCTGTGTTTACTCCATCTGTTTACTCCCCCAAAACACTCTCAAATCTATTACCTTTCTCTCTCTCTCTGTCTTTCTCTCTCTCTCTCTCTCTTTCTCTCTCCGTATCCCTCTATTTTTCACTCTGTCGATCTCTCTTATTTACTCCGCACTCCTCTTGACTTGTCGTTTCAAATCAGTAGTTTTATGGTAGTCAGGTGGCGTGCCAGTAGACAGCGAGCACTCGTCTCTCCCTCAGCAGGAGGCAGGATTGAGTTTGTCTCTATTCATCCAGCCAGCTATCGTTTTTTGCTTGAAAAGCCAGAACACATCTTTCTCTAGGTTCTTGATTATTAAGGTAGAAGTGAGACTGTGGAGAAAATGTCAAATACACTAAAACTTATTACCAGTTTCTTTTAAGACTATGCAGTATGACTAAAGTAAAGCACAACTAGAATTGATGAGTTTGGGTCATATGATGAAAGGAATGCAGCTGTGGCTCTTTCATCTGGTTGTGGTACACTGCAATAATTCAGGTTTAAAATAATTTGAAAAATGTCTCAGAAGCTTGACGTTTCAGTCAAGTGTACCACTTGTATGTTTTTGGACACAACATTTGGTTAATGAATACATATTACTGTGTTTAAGAGTTGTCTAAAGAGGTGCTCAACAAATACATGATCTCTGGAAGCATTTTCATGTGATTTACATCTATTTAAAGACACATCACATTGTAGAAATATTTAAAACATCTGACAAACTGCATTTAAATTCACTTTGCATAAAAAAACTGTCTCAGAATTGGTAACTGTTTATTGACTTTTCTTTTCTTCCCAGCACCACTTCTGAAACAGCTTCATTAGGCTGTATGCTCATTATTCGACCCATGCTGCTGTTTTATAACTCCAGTCCTGAAACTGTGTGTGATGGTATGAAATGATAGTTTACATATCCAATGCCAAGGGCACTACCAAGGGCTCATGAATGGGAGATAAAAAGAAGCAGAAGTGGAGCAGTGGAAGAACACAGAAGCAATTTTTTTCTTTCTTATCCTCGCGACTTGCTAATTAGCCTGCTACTTTACCAAGCTTCAGGTGCACGGATGCAGTTCAATAGTTCATCTATCTACCACTGAGCTACAATGATGGTAAACCTGGATTACCTGCTCTACGTGCCACCAGAATCCAGCTTTACAAGTACCTGTCTTGTCCAGCAATCTGGAAATCCAATCTGTCTAAAGTGCTAGCCAGCATGTGTGGATTTACATGAAAACTGTGGTCCTGTGAAGAAACATACTTGCATACTTTACAGTTTCTAGGGTGAACAATTTTTAACCTAAATTTTGAAGCACAAATATGCTTAGTTGCAGAGGAATAAATGTGTTTTTTATTTGTTTGTTTTAGTGACAGATTTATTACTACTGCTACTTAAAATGTGTTATTTTAAAAGCTCTATACTAATTGAGAATTACATTTTTAAAAGGTGCGATACGAGCAAATTTGTTGTAGCAAATTAAAACTTTATATAAATGCCTATCATCTTCATATTTCATTTTTTAACCATTTTTCACTTTATAAAATTAGTTGAAGAAGGAAATTGTATTTAGCTGTTGCTTTTGTGTTTAGCAAGTTTTTTTTTTACAGTAGAACAAATACAAATACTGTTACAAATACTACTAATTTGTAACAAAACATCACATATAGTACATATACCTGATATCTGTCAATCAAATTACAATTATAATTGCAAAAGGGAACATTGTCAATCCTTGAAAATTATTGTACTTTTACATTCAAGAAAATGAGTTGGTCCATAATCAGGACCTTTCTTTTTGCATTTTCTTTCCTAAAAAAATAAACAAAATAAATAACCGTGTACTAATTTATGCGCTCGTAGTACCACTGAATGCTTTGAAAGCAAAGAAGAGCAGAGGGTCAATTTGGCTAATGAAGTTGTCAGAGGCGTGTAGCACAAGTGCCGATGGGAGGGCTTGCCAGGCAGCCAATAGTGAGTCTACAGCTGTGATCAGCCGAGCATGATGGGAGACCACCCTGCACAGCGAGTGCGGAGTCCCGACACAGCTCTGAGATCAAAGAGCTGGCCCTCTAATACACGAGCAGTTAGAGAGATGCAGCCGTCTAAAACGTGCACAAACTCAAAAATCTGTGCACAGCTTTGTATTTAGGATTCATCTAAAAAGTATAAAATATTACCATGTGTTTTTGCACACAAAGAAGCATACAAAGAATAACACACAAAACCCTTGGCACCATACTAAAGTAGAGAAGACTATGTAGACATTTTAAAAGCATAACTTGTCTTTGTTACATTTACATCTAGTTTATGTAATTTTCTTCTACGTCTGGCCTACAGTACATCTACCAGTCACTGGTTCAAGTAATCGCTCTTGTCTGTTCATCTTTATCATGTATTTCCCTTGGTTACTCATCTTTAGTAAAGATGTCTTATTAAAAGTCAATTCTCTTGCCTTCCTTCAGTTAGCCTGCAGTGTTAGCCAGCTGCTTGTTCTCTCACCCCTTTGCCTCTCTGTCGTCCCTCCTTCTCCACGTATCTGCTCTGCCCAGGGTTCTTGTTTGAAATTCAGGAGTGGTGCAGAGTCTTCAGTAACCTACATATAGGTCTCTCATTCTTATTTCTTTTTCCTCTTTATCATTTTTTTTTATCAGTGATGTCATTTAACCCAGTATTTTTTTAAAAATAGATATTCATAAAGAAATAATCCTGTACACCTACAGAAATTTAAATACACTTATTTAATAATATTATTATTTTCTTTTAATTTAAAACCATTTTTAGTCACTTTAACCAATTGGCTACCACTCTAACTTCTACAGGAGGATGTGTTAAACTTGTGTTATCGTACTGGTCTGAATTTATCTTTGTGTAATTGAAGTACTGATATGTCCTTCCTTCACTTTGCCTGGTTACTTATTCTGTTCCAACGTGTTTTGTGTCCCTGTAGCTTTTCTTAGCACATGTGTGCATGTGTGTAAGTGTAAGATGCTGGAGGTGCAACTCGGGTATGTCCCGCTGACTCCTTGGTGAACTCCTCTCCTGCAGATTAAAATAAAGACAGGAAGAGTAGGAGGCCAGATGAGAAGAACAAAGTTTGTGTGTGCAAGCATGCAGAGATGGGGTGAGGAGGGGTTACGTGTTTGTTAAAGTAGAGTGTGTTAGAAACTGTGTGAATACAAATACATGCTTGTGTATGCACGTGTGTGGTTTGTGTGAAATTCGTTTGTGCTTTTGCTTATGCATGGAAGTGGCATATGCTGGCAGTGGGTGGCAGTGCAGGAAAAGCAAGCTGGCTCACTGGTGGGGAATCTGAGTCAGAGAATTCAAGGGGAAAGAAATTCCACCCTCCTTATGCTGTGCGTGGAAAGCGGTGACATTCATAACCCCCTTTTAAAAGTCCACTGTTGCTGCCCTTTAATGGCCTTTAGTTTTACTTAATCTGTTTTATCACTTTATTTCATTTTTAATTCAGATAGCTCTGTGTTACTGGTGTAGTTCAGAATGGTTTATAGTTTCATATCTACATGGATATTGTTTTTCAACATGAACACTGAATGATGAGAAAGCTGCTTTAATATATTTCAGTACAAACTATCCTCTGTGTGTGTTTGCATGTGTGCACACGTGGCCCGACCAGATTAACCTTAATAAATCCATAGTAAAAGCCCTTGAGTATTACTTCGGACAAGAGATGCCTATTCCTATTCTCAAAATTGTATAATAATTTTCAGGAATGAATAAGATATAACGTATATCTACATATGTGGTGAATTTAAATATTCAAGTTTAACTTTACAGCAAGTTAGTCAAATTTGATGGTTAAAGGTTCAACGACAAGGGCAGTGTTGGTTTTATACCCTGGAGGGGCTGCAAAATAAAAAAATAAAAAAATAAAACATGGCATCGATTTGACCATAGGGTCAGACCACGAGTTTAAGTGCTGCAGTTTTAATTCTCTGAGAAAGTTTTGTGTTTGTGTATTAAACAAACAAAAGCAGGCCGGTCAGTAGAAGGACAGATACAGTATATTGATGGCGCACCACACTTCTCCTTTCTGTTCTGAATCATCATGCTCCTGAACTGATAGGATACAGCTTCAAAAAGAAGTGAGTATGTGTGAACTGTGGATGAACTGGAACCTGCATATGAACCGAAGTGTTAGTCCAGCCCAGCAGCATCCACTTCCCCAGCTGGGTGATACTGAGACTACACCAATGCTGATCTTGACGAGAAAGTGTGTGTGTGAGGGATCGAGAGTAGGGGCTAATGTGTTGCAGGCACTAATCTGACTTCATTTTCTGCTGATTCATTTACATCTGATAATTTGCTTTTGGGGATGTTTGTTTAATATGTGACTGAGAACAAAAGACATACAGAGGCAGAAATGTGGTCAAACTGGTTTCACAGTTGAGCAAAAGTTTGCCCCAGGCTGCTATTATTCCTTTAGTACCAGCAAGACTTAGGTGAAACACACAATTAATTCCCTTTTCCCCTTTTTTTATTTCTTAAATTTTTCCCCTAAAATGGTTAAGATCTGCATATAATTTATTTAGGGCTTTGATCATATCTCACATTAGATCTTGCCATTTTAGGACTGTTTTTTTTTCCCTGAATAATTTGAAACTTGAGTGACAGCTCCTGAGGTTGATTTGTGAGATGACTGTTGTACCAGATCTGACAGAAAGGTGGCAGTGCACTGTCAGGCTAGATCAACACATTGCATCTACCCCTTTTTGCTTACTCTTTCTGTATATTTTGATTTGGATTTTGTTGTTCTCAAATTATGATATTTAAAAAAAATCATTTAGATTTTCAAGTTCTGACATCTCGCTTCTCACTATTGTAGAGTTTTTACTGTTTCTCTTCTGTTATGCACTTCGTCTCAATCACAGTTCTGGTTGCTAGTCTCCTTCCCTCATCTCCCCCTTCGCTATTTCATACTTAAGTGCCATAACACATTGTCATCAGGCACCTGGTAAATGTGACTGTTTATCTTTATCTTCTCAGTTAGTTCGGTCAAAGATCAGATGTATGAGGATCTGCAGTACTGCATTCCATTGTGTTAGAAGTAATGCAAGCAAATATATGCAAAGATGCACAAAAAAGGAAACCATAAACACTAACAATGTTGACTTGCCTTAGTGCTGTGGTTTAGTTTGTTTCTCATTTCAAACTTCTAGCAGAATAATTTGTGAACAATCCTTTTTTTGCTATACCTGGGGATAGTGTGTGTTTGTGTCATGCCCAAGTTTACCACATGTTTGCAGGGTCAGCCAGAGTAGCTGGGTGAGTGCCAGCCTGCTGAGAGAGGGGGGCCAGGGCTGGCCAGGATTTGGTTTGACCAACAGCAAGACCTGAACAGACGGAGATGGAGACAGGGTGGGGATGCGGACCTTGTATCCTGCAGATTAGAGCAATACGCCATCCATACACACAGGATGGGCTTTTAAACTTACCACTAACCTGGCCATGACTCCCTGAACTTGGGAAGTATGTTCATGTGTGCATGGTGTACAAATTTGTGTGCCAGAAAGAGGCTTATGCAGTTTTTTTTCTTTCTCTAATGAGTAGAGGAAGAGTAAACTTTTCACCTTTCTCATGTGATCCAACTAAAACTGCATTCCAAAAAATACGCATGCGCCTTCCACCTCTGTGAACGTGTGTGAGAACTTTGTGTGTGTGTTTCGTTGGCTATTAACAGTGAACTTCAAAGAATATTGAACTGGAGATTACTTCTAATTCTGACTGATCTACAACAGCTTGACAATTTTGTAAATCAGTTTTCCTGTCTGTAACTGGAGTGTAACTAAGTGACAGTTTTGTTTTAGATATTCCCAATTAGTTGTTGTTTTCTCACAGTTGTTTGTTTATACTGACCAGTTGTTGTAACTGACAACAAAATTGTCTTCTTTCTGGAATAGTTGTATTGTTACGTAATGTATTTTCTTGAGGTTGTAGATTTGTTTAAACGTTTTTTACAATTGAATGAGACCTGATGTAGGTAACATATTTACCAGACAATGTATGTGTACTTGGGTTTGTGCTTGTGTGTGCTCATTCTTCAGCAGTGTGCCACATCTTCAGCCCTGTGTTCTTGGATTATTGTGCTGCAAGCGCTCAGCCTCCCCTTTAGCCTGAAAACCAAGCTCATTGCAGCCCCCAAAGAGCACTGCATCCCCACCCACGCGGTATAGAAAAAAAATCCCAAGTTGTCCTTGTGCATAAAAGTAGATTCTACTCCCCAACACCTTTTCAAATTAATATTTGTGATGGGCGCCATTCTGCCAGCCCCAGTTTCTGTTCCCTGCCTTTGTTCCTACGTTTGATGTAATGGAGGCAAGGACAAAGAGGAGAGCAGGCAGAGTGTGTGAAAATGGTAGTTAAGTGGGCTTAAGGGCTCCTTCAGTACCTACTGAAAGGCCTGGACCCTGAAAAGGACCCTCGCACTGCTAAGCTGTAGTGCAGTAAACAAGACAGGTCCAGCACAAAGGTGCGTCTCAAATGAGCACAGACACCCTCGTCCTCTTTTCCTTTGCCCCAACCTCCCACCCGACTCTGACATCTGGCCAATCCCAAAATCTGTCTGAGTCCTCACTCACCCCCACCTCCACTTCTCCACTCCCCTTCATTTTTCTCCCCCTCATGTTTTTTTTTTTCTTTTTCTTTAGAGTTTCTCTGGACTCTCTTCGGGAGTATGCGTGTTTGTGTTTTGTTGTACCAGTCCTGGCTGGACAGCTTGCTCCCTTTAGCCAGTCTTGTCCCCAGTGCTTGGGCGGTTCAGCTCTTTTGTTTAGTTAATTGCAATGAGTATAATGTTCTAGTCTCTCAGAGGTCCACGAAAGACAATTAGACAATCCCAAGAATTTAATGAGACACCACCAGCCCCAATCTCCCTTCTTCTGCTTGAGAAACACCCTGGTTTCCATTGGTGCTGACTGTGATGGAGTGAGGAGGAAACTGTGATTCAGGCTTGTTGTTTGTTTTTATGTGTTTTATAAAAAAAATTAACGTAAGAGAAAAGAACCAGGGAGGTAAAACACAATAACAAAATCCTCAAACAAAGTATTTTATTTAACTTCTATTTCTATATTTATATGTAACATTTTTGGTTTTCTTGCATGGTGGCACTTCATCTGAGGTAGAGCCCTGGCTGGACAGGACAGTTTTCCAGTAAATATCAGTGTAATTATTAAGACTGATTATCCAGTTCACCCAGTGAAGGATCAGAGCACTTGACAGTGTCATCCCCTAAAGGAAGAAAGATGGCTGGGAGCCTTGGTGATGGACAAAACCCTGGGTGGCCTTTTAAGGACTTGTCTTGCTCCTTTTTTTAGTCTTCCCTCTGTCTTCTGTCTTTATTAATTCTCTTTTCTCTCTTTTTTTCTGCTTTACATTCAGTCATCAACATTAAGACCTCTGTGTCGATCATACCAAGATAAATCCTGCTTTAAAACAGGAAATATTCATAAGTGATTTATTACAGCTCTCTTCACCTCTTGTTAAGATTAATTAATAATATCGCTTTACCATTTCAAGTGGATGTAATTCACAACCTTTAAACCTACACTTTTACCACATCATGAATGGAGTTGCTTTTTTCCCCTCATATTCTTCTTTTTGTCCTCTTCTCTCATCCATTCTTTCTCTCATTCTGTCATCCCAGTTCATTTTTCCCTCCCTGGCTAATCACGGTGTTACAACAAAAGACGGGTCTCCATTATTGCATGTGTCTGTCCCACAAGAAAGGAAATGAGAACGGGACAGAGGGTGGCCGTGGCCTGACACTGCACTATTAATCTTCCAGTAAAGCCTTGTCAGGCAGAAACTGACACAAATGGATCACTCCCATTAACTAGGAGAGTGTAGGTAAGGGCTTTAACAAGCGTTTACCAGAGTCCATTTTCTCACTAATGAAGAGGGGGAATATGTGGCCTTCTAGCCAAACCTGTGAGACTTGCACTTAAAGACCTGGACAAAGGAAAAAAAGAAAGGAGGGAGGGGAACTCGAAGAGGAAACAAGATGACAGTATGTGAGCCGAGATAAAATATAAAGGTATGCTCTTAGTGTTGACATTGTATTAAGCATGGTGAGAGGTTGGGGCCAAGGTCACCTATGTATTCACTCTTCATGGGTGTCTCACGAAAAAAAGGTTACCTTTTCTTTGGGACAGCAAGAGACTAACCTCAGACATTTGGAGAGTACTTTGGTCCTCACAATTAAGTGGCTAAGGAGAGAAGCAGCTTGTTACTACTTAACTATAGTTTTAGGCAGAGACTTGTGCCTGAAGACCTGTGCTATCTTTTCTAATTTCTGTGAAAGATAGAAGACAGAAGGGTGAACAATTGTTGCATTCTTTGACATCCCCGTCTCTGGAGAAAAGCAGAGGGGTACTACAGTAGATGTCATATCATACTGCAGATTTGCATTTATGCGCTATGTTTTAAACATGTGTTTGACATTCTATCGAGCTGACAAAAGTTCTGTCCACACAGCCCTGAAACCTGCTGGCGCTGTGACATGGCTCTTGTGTATGTCCCCACATCACATCCAAACTCCCAGAGGGGTGTGTGTGTGTGCCTCTGCTGTTTGGTATACATCTGCGTGTTTTGTATATGTGAGTTATCAAGAGAGACTTTCTCGTTGAATTTCTAATGCATCATGTCCCTTCTCCCTTGACACAAGTTGGATGGTCAAGTGATGTCTTTGAAAAGCTTCATGATAATAATAAATATGCTGGAAACTGAGCCAAGATCAAGCTGTGAGTGGAATAGTGTAATTTATCACTGTATATTCTTTAAATAATTTATAGTTTAGGACAGTAAACAAGCTAACTGATTATTAAGCAATCACTGAATTTTAATTGCAGGTTGCAATTGTACATTCAAATTTTTTGGTTTAAAAAACTTGTGATGTACCAAAAATTGCGATAAAGATGGTATCTCACTGGGGTGCGATTAGTTGGTGAACTGCATTTATGACGGAGTCTCCTCCTCGGAGTCTCTGGAATGTCTTGCAACATTCACAGTGTTTCTTTGTGTGAGTCGCAAAGATGCACATTCTTTTCACCTAAATTATAGACAACTTGTACAACAACTTTCTTTGCTCAAAGTATTCAGAATCATTACAGGCATCTCCAACCTATCTTGAACACACCTGAACTGTGTCATGGGTAATTTCAACTTGTCTCGGGAGGACTAGAACCATATTTTGACTGGGTATGACGTAGGCAGAGGTGGACAACAAAATCATGCACGTGGCCATGAATGCAGTTTTGAAAGCTGTGCACTCAAAAATAGGCTGTGATTTTCAAAATCGTGTGGCTTGCTGGTCAGTTGGCTGTAAACACTTGAAATTCAATGAAAGTGCAAATTTGCTCATTTTATCATGTGCATATATATATATATATATATATATATATATATATATATATATAAAATCTCACCCACTGCGGGTGGTCTTTCTTTCC
>JAVKLF010000001.1:9392404-9410363 GCA_034783495.1 Millerichthys robustus
TTTTCCCTCATTTTAATTTGCTAACAAGTTTTGAACAGTCACAACCTAGTGAGATACGACTTTAAGGTGACTTTATCAACTAATGTGGAGCTGGCTGTTGTTTTCTTATGTGTCAAGCGACTGTTCACAATCAGACTAGTTTCCTGCCTGAAGTCACATCAGTGGAACTAGTGTCATTACAGAGATAGGAGCGCATGCTGACCCAAGTGATATCAGAAACCGAGCAAGACAGTGAAAGGACGAGATACACAACCGAGTCCATTCGTCTGTTATCACTGTCTTTGTGTTCCACAGTCTCCCGGGGAAAAACTAGGAGACGAGAGGAAGACTTCACTTTCTTCCTCTCAGACACTTCTCCACCCCATCTTTCCTAGCACTTCACATCTTTCTCTTACCCCCTCCTCACCCCACACCGCCACATACACCCCAAACATTTTTAATTATATCTTCTACCAAGTAGTGCGGCTCAGTAACCAAGGAGCTGACATTGATGCATGTGCTGATAAATCCACAAACACTGGAAACAAGATTAACAAAGATTTTGAGGTAAGGGTGACAGCTAATTTTGCGCAGTGGTTGGTGCCTCATTCAAGACTGATGTTTTTGATAGAGCAAGCCACGCCTGAGAATTCATGTTTCACACAGGGGAGGGCAACGGGAAGATATCACAGAACTTACAGCATTTTCACTTTTTAAATTTTCTTTTTTATGTATTTTTTTTTATCAGTCTGATTGTTTTAGTTATTTACTACTAAGCATTTTTTCTCAGCCTATAGCTCTGAATAACATATTCAAAGTTTAGGCTGAGCTAAAATCATCACACTCAATCATTTTGATTCTTAGTTGTTCTTATTGTTTTTTGTTGTTGTTTTTTTTTTCTTTTGCTCTGCATAATATTACTTACATTTTAAATATACCACACTATAAAGTATTGACTGCATAAGCAGCCAATGATTATTAACAGAGAAAGTATGCATAAATATTCGCGTTTGTGAGCCCGTTCTTTGTGTACGTGTCAGGCTAATCAGGGCAATTTAATCAGCAATTATTTTGTTCTTGCGGAGTTGGTGACATTCCTCTCCAGACCCCTGGTCGTCTCTCTGAACTGACTGTCAACCCCCTGAGACACGGATACAAGCTTTTCTGAGAGAGATATCAGTCTGCTTCATCACCCATACCTACGCACACACACGTACTCACTGCGAAAGAGAAGGAGATAACAATCATACACCTACAGCTGATTTCCTATTTTCTCATCCAAGGGTCCATCCCAAACTCACCTCCTGTTCTCGTTCTCGTTACTCTCACCAATTTCAATCTTATACAGTAGTAAAATCTCACCGATTTATTTTGTTCTTGTTTCATGCGTCTTTTCCTTTTTCCCCTTTCTTTTCTCCTACCATTTTCTTTCTTTTTATCCAAACCATGTGATGTCGCTCTTCTCAGAATCACCTCCCCTGTCTTCATCTGTAGGCAGCTGACAGCTTCTTTTTTTCTTTGTCAATTTCTCCTTCTCTGTCTCTGCGTCTCTTTAGCTCTCTTTTTCATCTGTTCCCCCCACCCTCTCCATCTGCTTTCGCTTTTGTTTCCCTGGCCCCTCTTCCATCCCAACTTAAAAATGAGGAATGCGGTGTGACCCTGACCTCCATCGGCCTTGCAACCACCTTCGACCCCTCCAGGTGACCTCCTGTCCCTGTTTTGACAGCTTGATTAATTACCTAGTGTTATGATTTATGAGAAAAGCTGTATGTAAAAATAATAGACAACAGGTGGTCTTGAAAAAAGTGCTAAATTTGAAAAGGTTTCTAGCAAGGGTTGTGGTGCCAGTGGGGCTGACGATGCCGGTGTGTGAGAAAGAGTCAGGGAGAAAGATGAGTAAATTTTCTGTGGTTAATTGCTTTCAACGATTTTGATGGCTACATTGAGTTAATAAGAAAATGTCTTGCTCCATGCTTGGTTTCCTCAGTTGCCAAAACATGGATTCCACCACGTGCATTTGTCTGCTTTAGTGAAAGGATGAAGGGGATTACAACATGCAACTCCATGTGTGTGCTGTGAAGCATGAACCCAGGCATGTGGTAATGACACAATGGAAAATGTGGTTGAACGTAGACATACACACACATGCTATATGCTCTGCCACTTCTTCTCGGGGTTACATGCTGTGAAAATAAGCAGAGTAAATGGCACGACAGACCAGCCACAGTGTTTACCCTTCACACTTCAAACACAGCTTGTGATTGGCTGTAGCGACCTCCCCTGACTTACAGACCTGTGGTGCACATCCACTTAGAGAGGGGTCAAACTTTTGGACAGTTGTGTATATGTCTGTGTGGTTGTGGCACTGTGTGCAAATATTGTGATGTGCAGGTTTGCCATTTATTGCATTATGTTTTCATCATGCACAATATCTGTCTAAGTAGAAATGCATTTGTTTCCACACATCATAGGAACCTTTATCTTCTGACAGATTACACTTTACATGAAATGTGCCCCTCACCATAACAGCCAGCAGCATCAGCAGGACCACTAGCTCTTTCCCAGGTTGTCCCTTCACAAGGTCACAATAACAGGGCAGAGGTGAAGGGACCTCGTTTGACCTCTTGTTCATTGATACTTCAATGATTTTGCGATGTCTAGTGAGATTCATATTCTTATATATATCATCCACTGAAACTCATTTATTATATATATATATATATATATATATAATTTAGAAGGGCATAAGCAATTACGATTTTGTGTGTGTTCTCATATCAATGTTGATGTACCTCAGTGTGTGTACACACATGCATGTGTACTGTACATGTGTCTATAATGTTTAGATGTCTCTTGCCATTGACCCCTCCTGATCCAACCTGAACATATGGCCTACCATCTCGCACTCAACGTGCACGTGTGTTTGTGTATTAACACACTAATTACCTGTCCAGATGGCAAAGTGGATATATTTGATAGCACTCTTATAAGAGCTCACGTGGAGGTAATTTTTAGTTTTGCTTCAGTCAAACTGAGTGATACATCCACTTTTTGGAGCTAATTAGTGTAGTTTGTGTACATGTACTAAGACTAATATTTTAAATAGCAGTAATTTATTTTAAATTTTCGAAAAAGCTTTTTATAGCATCATGTTTGATCATTTTTTTTCACCTACATAAATCTTTATTTATTTTCTTTTTATGTTTGTGCACTGGCATTAGAAGCCTTTCAGGATGAGTTCGCTTCAGGGACCACCTCCACTCTTCCTGTCTTCCCTCTTTTCGTAGCCTCTCAGCCATTCCCTCCCTGCTCACCCCTTGCCCTGATTTATACATTAAATAGTTATGTGAGAGAATAGGGAGGCACCTATCATTCCATGATCTATATCTCTCTGTGCCTCCATTAAAAATACATGTGTATGCTTAGGGGAGGCAATATAGAATATATAAATCAAAATGGGAACGGCATCATTGTAAGCTTGCTGTATTTATTTCCCCATAGTTGTCTCTCTCTGGGCTGTGGGCTCTTCGTACTTACTGTATTTCCTTTCCTGTGGCAACCACATGTTTGATGCTCTAATATGATGGTATTCTAAAAAAAGGAAAATATAAAAGAAAAAAAAATAGAATTCTCCATTTGTCCAGCTAATCTGATAATCTGCTGAAGTAAAAATCAAATGAAATCAGGATGATAATGTTTCCACTTTCTTGAAAGTTTCTGCAATTGTTAAAAGTTAACCAAATTTAAAAAATAATAAATAAATACATAAATTGGGTGGTTTTTTTTAATGACTGATAAGTGGCTTTGGAGCTTATGACACATCTAGTAGCCAAGCTCAAAAATCTGTGTGAATTTACATTCACAGTTGTAAATAGCATGTTTTTTTTTTCATTAAAAAAATGAAGAAAAGAACAAATTTGACAAATGACTTGTGTAACATTTACTTGCACAATCAATAGCTCTGACAATTTCCACCTGGACGGTGATTAATGCTACATCCACCTCCAGTCTAGCAGCCTCACCCACAACGCTACGTCTCCCTCAGTGCACGTCGTGCTGAGAGCAGATGAAGCTGGCCTCCGAACTCTGTGTTTCATTGTGTGTGTGCATGCGTGTGTGTTTGTAAATGCAGAAATGTCACTCCAGACATTCGGAAGCTTGATAAACCATAGAGCATAGAACATGCCTGAGCAAATGCACAGACATTAAGTGTGGAAAACAACTTACTCCTAAAGTGGCTTTGGCATTTCACTGTGTTACTCAACAACGTCTGTATGAGTGTTTTTATGTCTTCCTTTTTCGCAATTGTGCTGAAAATAGGTTGTGAGAAGTGAGATAGGATGAGAGAAAC
This sequence comes from Millerichthys robustus, assembly GCA_034783495.1. Classification (NCBI taxonomy): domain Eukaryota; kingdom Metazoa; phylum Chordata; class Actinopteri; order Cyprinodontiformes; family Rivulidae; genus Millerichthys; species Millerichthys robustus. The sequence goes on from JAVKLF010000001.1 coordinate 9,396,735, forward strand.
TGAAAGTGAAATGGAGAGAAAGAAATGTAAATATGAGCTTTAAAAGAAGCTGAGGCATGAGCGATCAGATGCTGTACTATTCTTTCCACTTCCTCCACCCCACACTGCTCCACTTTGAACTCATTTATAAATATTCAGTTCCACATATAAACACTATCCAAATGAGCTCATGCATCCAAGCCAAGGTTAAAAACTCTAATTCTTGTTGCCGACTCAATGATTTGACTCACTCCAAAGGTTAGTTTTGTATTCTGGCCTGAACTATTTATGCTCATTAAGCTTAAGAAATTATAATTGTTATCACAGAGATTCACATTGACCAAATTAGCCTATGACTACATTAGTTCAAATTAATAACAAAAAGAGTCTTTGATGTTGAAAAAAAATGTTAAATTAAGAGAAGTGTAATGATTTGTGCACTCTTTATTAGAGGAGAATATCATGCAGTAGGTGATCTATTGAACATTACCAAAAACAATGGAACACCATTCAAAGACGATAAACACAAATTATTAACTTTACACCTTTACCCCTACTTCACTATAACATGTTGGAAGGCTTTTCTTAGCAGGTATTGTAATTTTAGGCAATTTTCTTGCTGTAAAGTCATATTTAAGCACATTAAAACACTCTTTTTAAGCAGTAGCATGTCCCTGAAGCTGAAACTACGGTAGGTATCAAGAGGGAGATTGATTTTGGCTGACAGGCTGATGACAATCCCGTCTCATCTCTTCTCACATCACCTCTAAGATACCACGTGTTTTTATAACCCCTGTCATACAGTAAGTACTCTCTTACCTCTATGGTCTCCTTCTAACACAACTGTGTGTTTTGTGAATATGGGGGGTCTCCAACTGGTGCTGTGTGAAAATAAGAGAAGGGGCACCATGACTTAATCTGACAGTACTGTGCAAAGTGTGTGGTATCGCTGCCTCAGGGAGACGGGCGTGAAAAAAGTGAGATAGAGAAAAGAAGGGAATCCATTGGATAAAGGGGCCCTGCATGCAAAGTTAGCTCACATAGAAGCTGAGACAGACAAGGTCACATGGGGCAGGGTGGCCCTGTCAGTAAAGGAAAGAGAACAAGAGTGTTTTCTTGGTATTATTATATTTATCTTCTTCAGCTGTTTTTATGTCTTTTCATTCAGTATGTTCATTCTGTCCTCTTCTTGCTTGTAAACACTTTGTTACCCATATTTCTTGTCATTTCACCTCCTAGCATGAATGTTGAAGAATGACAACAAAGCTCCTTTTTATTTTTCTCATTGCCATTCTTCACAGTTAGCTATTGTACTTTGTTCATATCAAACCTAACTGTGGCCAGCAAGTATCCTTTGCTCTCATTTTTCTTTTATTAGAAGTACTGCAAGTTGGCGCTTATAAGTGTGTCAGCCTAGACTTTTAATAAATTGCAAGTCTATTTTTTAAAACATGGTAGACAAAGTTAAGGAAAAAAATATCATTTTTAGCACTGATCTTAACTGTCCTTTATCAAGTCATGCATAGAGCAGGCTACCTGGGTGACAATTTACACTGGTACAAATAGCATATTTTTGATCATTAAAATGGTTTACAATAGAGAAGTATCGAGGAAAAAAAGCTTATTTGGTCTTATTCAGCTGACAACACTCATACAAAACTCTCAATTCAGCTAACCATGCCACCCACTTTCCTCACTTCATGCACCCGTGACCGCTATCAGCCATGCTTTGTACCTGTCAAGTGATGTCCTTTTCCTTGTGCCCAGATCCCTGCTGCACTACATGAGAGCTCTCACATCAAAGCTTCATGGAGTTCCACAAGCACAGATGAAACACCCTCTCACTCCAGCCGCTTTTGTCCCTGCTCTTGCACATTAGACACATTTCATTTCATTACAACACTGGAAAAATAGAGGCACTGCTGTCCTAAAGGGACATCTTATTTACTTTGACTCATGCTTGTGCACTCACCCAGATGTGGATACACAGGCAAACACACTCCCACATACACTGTTTTTCATATAACACAACTAAAAAGAAACATTTTACTTGGAAACAATGGTATTTGATCATAGTCAACATTAGTATCATCACAGTTATACCTTGATACATCTCAATAATACAGGTAGAAAAGTAAGTAAAATTAAAGGTTTAGCACAGGTAAACTCAGGCTTCTAAGCAGAATGTGAAGGTACTTCTTATAAGGCTGTTTTCTTCCAACTTCTCAAACTGAAGACGTCGTTTGGCGAGAAAACGGAACATTTCAACAAAGAAAAATCCATCCAGAGAACCTACCAAACTTTTTTTTATTTTTAAATCTCAGTGATATTTTTGCAGCACAGTATTGTTTTGGTTTGACAGCAATAAAATAGTAATAGTAATTAATATGACCTTTGTTTATTAATTAATGTTTTTTTACATATATTTCAAAAAAAGTTATATATGGAAATATATATATATATATATATATTATTTTTGTATTATGAAGCAAGCTCTGGTTTCCGTAGCAGCAGCACTCTTTGTTGTGCTATCTGCTGTGGGACAGGCTGACAAAAGAGAGCTAAGGAGCATCCAGATCAGGGTGGTGAGGGTTGGGGTGTTCCTCCTTAGAGAAGCTAGGGTGACCCTCTTGACCGCTGGCCCCAGGGCAGGAACTCAGTGTGGTAGTGGCACAGGGGCACACACAGGGCATGGGAATAGACTTAGGCTGCACACTACAGCAGAAAGACAAGATTGACCTACTGCTAGAAGACCATGTGTGTCTATTTTATCTGACACTGTGTGTGTATAGAACAAAAGCGGTGTTAAGCAATGCTAGCAATGTGTATGAGTGAGAGATTTAATGGTGTAAAAGAAGCAGGATGACCCAAGTTTGCCATCGGCATCTGTGTAAGATTCACACATTGACAGCACATCACAAAACAAAGATCAGATTATTGTGTGTGTGTGTGTGTGTGTGGTAGTGGCGGTGGTGGGGCAGCATGGTAGAGTCACGAACAAAATTCTGGTGGGATAAATTGGGTGAAATACATACTGTTTTCAGTTGAAAAGCACGTAATATTTAAACATTTGTTTTTCACAACTTGTTATTTCTAATTGGTAATTCACAACATTTATGTTTGGAAGTTGTAGTGGTAATAATGTAAATAGTTTTTATACTTCTTTATTGAAACTTATACTCTTTTTGGTAATTTCAGTTTTGCCAACCAATAAAAGAAAAAAAGAAATAATCTTCAGCATGCCCAGTCTGATTGATGCAGAGAAGAATAGGAACAGGAAGTGACCAGACAGGGAGAGCAGGGTTGTCCTGACACCACTGTAGGCCTCTTAGTGTTTAAATGAATGATGGCTTCCGACACTGAGGTGATCTTGTTGGCCCTGATCTTCCAGTCTAAGCACACCCATGACACTTGTTGCCTTCACAGCAATGTTCTTCTGGGTGACTGGATAGCTGAAAGGGTTAGCACTATTAGGTTTATTAGTTGCATTTGCTTTTTTTAGGGAAGGGATAAGGACATAAGGAACCTGGGGATCATGATGTTAACAGTGTGTTGAAAGCTGAAGAAAGCAAAGACTGAACATGTTTAGAGGCCGTAGGGTTCACATCCAACACGTGCATTGATTGCACTAAACTTAACTTTTGCCCTTTGCAAACCAGGATTAGGGTAAGAATGTCTGAAATAAGCAGCAGTTTGTTGAGTACCTATGCAACATACAGCATCCCTTTAGTCACTGTTTTCAAATTGAGTTTTATAAAGTTTTCATATTTTCTTTTCTTTTTTTTGGCCTTGCCAGCATTGTGTTGATACGGCTTTGTTAATGAGGTTGTCAGAGGTGCACTGGAATGGTTTGAAACTTTTTATTTTCTTTCTCAGAACTTGTTCATTACAGTGCGACATATAAAATGTCCTATAGATATTCCTTAGAAAAAGTTCTTCGTCGAAATTTTCCTGTACGACTTTGCGTTATGATGTTACCATTGACTTAATTGGACTTGTCAGTTATTTTTCAGTCCACCACCAGTGGGCAGTGGCACAATTCTAGTGTGTACTGGGCTATGTTACATCTCTCTTTCTTTTTTCCTTTTTATTTCATCCCTGTCAGTATTTGCTTTATTGTCTTAATCTCCACCTGTAACTTATCTACTCCCTATTTTCCCATTTTCTCTAATTCTAGTTCTTTCCCAATTTTTTTTTGTTAAAATGTGTGTGCGGACACTTGTGTGTTTAAACTTAAATATTTGTGTACAGATGTCTGTGATGGTGGTTCATTAAATCGTTGCTAAGTCTTTGCAATAGATTCCCTTCCAGTGTTGGTTGTGCTGTTAAAACACACACAGATTAGGTTTTGAAGAATTATTTATTTAGATTTTGAATTTTGAGCATCATCTATCAAATTGCTATAATAATAATAATAATAATAATAATAATAATAATAACAATAATAATAATAATAATAATAATAATAATAATAATTACAATAAAATTATTTAGATCTTATAACGGCATTTCAATGAGAAAAAAAAACATATGTTGTTATTATTATTAATAATATTATTATTTGTAGATTTTCAAAATTGTTAATAAATTAAATCCATCTCTTCCATGATAAAAAAAAAATGTTCTTCATAAATTGCTTCCATTCATTTTAGTTTGTATGTTACAAGCACGTATAGATGAGGGAGAGCCTGACTCAGTTTGACAAGAAGTGAGAACAAGACTAATTTTACAATGTTAATAAGTGAGAAGGTGTAATTTTACTGTTAGAGCCAGTTATTCTTTGTCAACACACGGCAGGTGCTAAGGGAAAGGGTGTGTGGCAGGTTTGATATCAGTTGGCTCAGGAGGGACACACACATGCTGTGTCAACGGAACACAGGCACATTGTGTTAACACTTATTAAGGAAGATAAGACGTGCTGCCATAAGAGGACACCGTGTGTGACAGAGAGGAAGCTGAGCAACATCTCCTAAAAGTATTTTTGTCATATTTCATTCCTTACATACTCTTAGTGGGTATTTTTCAATGTGTGTGTTTCTATGTTTTTTTGCACTGGCGTGTTCCATAAGGTTCACAGTTCACACCAGTGTGTGTGTGTGTCTTTGTGAGGTTATATGAAAAAAGACCATCAAAGAGAAACAGGAACCCATTTATTTCCTGCTTTTTTTATTTAAGGGACTTAAGACAATAAACAAAGTTCATTAAAATGAATTCAAAGTTGAAAATGTGAGTTGGACTCAAACAAATATCCTTTTCTCCACAATACACACTTTTACTAGTATTTTGTGCTCAGGTCTTATTGTTGTCTCAAACCCATCTGCACTTCCTCTATTTGTTTGAATTCAAATTTTAATATACAGAAACATTTTTCTCATTTATATCAGATATGCTGGTGTGTTTTTGTAGACAATTATTTGTATTGCTGAGAAAAAAAATGATACAAAATATGCACCAACAATGGCAAGCAATTTCAAACAGATATGTATGCCTTTTCAGCAAACTCACTCTGTGGTGGTAAGATCGATTGAGTTTGATATTAAGTGACACATGGCCTTTGGAGTCACTAAATGCTACTCACTGACTGAAAGTACCACCGCCGAATTCCAATCCCCCAGTTACTTCTCAGGCTTGTCTCCGCAGTGACACTTTCTCCTTTATCTCATTCACTGCCCTTTCACTCAGTTGCAATTTGCATCTTTTCTTTAGTCATTCTAAATTCTGTCTTTTAAGTGTTGTGAATATTTAATTTAATTTGCTCATAAAGGTCCAATGTCAAACTTTTCCATTTAACCATGAACTAATGTAAGTTGTATAGAGACATTTATACTATGTAGGTATGTTAAAAGGCATACATATGTTTGACAAAATGCATGGCTAAAGTTAGGACATTTTTTTTTACCAAACTAAAAGAGAGGTTTAATTTCATATGCTCATTTGTAGAATAAAAAAATGCAAAACAGCAGCAAACAAATCTCACAAAATGCGTGATCTAAAGTTGAAAACAGATCAGAGCCACTTGTCTGTTTTAATGTCTGTAAATACACATATGTGATTAATATTTTGTAGAAAAAAAAAATATATGAGCATATTGTGTTTTATCTGTCCCTTGAACCTGTTTTAATTTTGCCCAGTAAAGCAAAACAAAGTTAAGACATACAAGCATGTAACACTACATAAATAGCAGTAGCAATAAACCAATGAAACATTGTGAACACATTTTACAACCTATAAGCAATAACTGACACTTTTTCTAATACACAAACTTGTATCTGTTTTAGGAGGGCTATGGTGTGCTGGTGCTCAACCCCAACCTGAACTACTTGGAAGTGGAAAAGCCAACAAAGTCGTCACCCAGTCACTCCTCTGCCGAAGTCTCAGACGAACCAGCTGAAAAGCGGGAGCGCAAAGAAGAACAAGAGGGCAAAAAGAAGAAAGAATTCTACGAGAAATATCGTAACCCACAGAAAGAGGCTGAAACTGAGCGCATACCTATACGGGTAAGTTGGAGGGGTTAAAGGACATAGATTCAGAAAAGAATGACAGAAATGAAATTTGGACAGCTGGAAAGAAATGGCAGACTGATTGATGTTTGGCAAAAACAGTCAGGATGGGGGAGTTGGAGAGAGTGTTATGGGGTTGTAGGAGGAGGAAGAAGAGGCATAGGTGAGAAAATTTGTAAGAGGAATTTGGACCAAATTTTGATAATAGAAAATCAGTATGAAAGTACAAGGAGCAGCTGAGTGAGCTCACAAAGTGAGGAGAGGATATGCTAGATGACTAGGGATGAAGGGAGGATGGAAGGAAGCGGGAGAAAGAGAGGCTCTTGTGTGGTCAGCCTGTGTGTGAAGAGGTTGGCTGTACTCCAGTCGCCTCTCAGTGAGCAAGTGTTAACCACATGGCTACCTCCCTCTCTTTTCCTTCTCCCCTCCCTTTTCTCTCTTTTAGATGAAGGGCTGGTCAGTGAAGCGCTGGCCCAACAATCGTGTTGACCACTGGGATTTTTATCTCCAAAACACACACACTGCAAACACACTGCAACATTCTTATCAGCTACACTGACCGTATTCACTGTAACCATGCACACAAACTCAGACACACACGGCTAAAAGCACCCAGCTCAGCCTCTTTACCTTGTGGTCAGACAAAGAAAAAGACTCAGAAATCTAGCGTCATTGTCAAAATAAATGTGATGAACAATGAAAGCAATGTCATCCGGTTCAAAGTCATCCTGTGTTTTAATTCACCCAACAAAGTTTGTCAAAATTCGCACTTCTCAGGACAATGACATTAAGTAAGAGTTTGAGAGTTAGTATGACTTTAGTGCAATTTTTTGGGGGGTGGGGGTGGGAGGATTTCATATAAGAAAAGTTTCTTAATTATGATTATCTCTGTTTTGTTTTATTTTCATGGGATTAGCAACACAATAATAATTTCATATAAAGTACATGCATAAAGTGTGTTCCTGTGTGGAAGTGGTTGTTCATATTTGTATATCTGTGTGTCAAAGACGTCACTCTCCAGTTTGTGACAGGAGTTAGGGTTGCTATAGGACTAACAGGCGGTGTGTGAGCTGTCAACGCAGGCTTATTTTTTTTCTCACCCCCTGACAGTACCTTCATACACACTTTAATAAGGTGTAATTTGCAACAGCGGCATCTTACTCCATCACACTCCGTTTCATGGTATTTGCATGAGGAATTTACTTCAAAGCATCTGACACTAGGTTTTTGGTAAATGATCATCATGTCACACAGTCCTGCTTTTACTGTCGGCTCTCAGTCTGTTTTCTTTTTAATTTTGAACTGTAGAACTGGAAGGTAAAGCGAAAAAAAAATTTTGGTCTGAAAATTTTCTATATTGTTTGGTCTCAATTGCAGTGTAGTTTTGAACATTCTGCCAGTGATTGTGTCGTGAATCAATTCATTCATACTGACATATATTTCATCTAAAATAATACAGACTTACAGTTATATATTTTTATTCTCATTGCACATTGTTTCAACAGAATGCTTTTATCATGGTTCACATCTCACTCACATTCACATTCCCGCCTTAACTGTTGGATTCTTGCACTTACTAAGAAAGTTCAATATAGCTTCTGTCCAGTGAAATCTGTTAATACAGCACATTACTGCAACATTTCCCTTTTCTCTGCCTATGACCACATGGGCATCCTTGTGACCTGTCCAGAATGTACCAAACCCCTCACACAGTGACTGCTGGAAATAAACTTGCTTCTATTTTTAATACATTTTGGTGTTGTGACAACAAAAATAAAATGAACTTCTTTGTGAATCGCAAATACTGTACATGACTAAAACATTTAACTTAACACTTTAAACTTAAAGTGTGACAAAAAAAGTAATTCTTGCACCCAATCAAGTTATGATGTGACATTTTACTCAGAATGTAAGGCTAAGCAATTTAATTCACAAAACACATTGCTATTTCTCCATTTTATTAAATACAAAAACATATCTTTGCTAACAGCCCACATCCATCCCAGAAAAAAAAAAAATCAATTGAAGACTGAAATTAGTTTTTAGTAAAGTACAGTATACTTGTGTTTAGTACTTTTCAGTAATTGGGGTAGTGATTAATGATTGATCAGGTGAGCTTTCTTTTGGCGCTTCTTGAATTCTGACCTTTGACCTGAAAGTGAGGAAGATTTTTGAGTGTGTAACCTTCTCTTTTTGTCCACGTCTCCTCATTCACTGTGTTGCAGCTCTGCCTCTGTTTGTCTTCGAGTAAGCTGTCACATGCTTACACACACCCACATTAGCGCAGATATGCAGAAACACACACATTTGTAGACAATAGAGTAAAAGGGAGCAAAAAAGGACTTGAAATTATGTGTTTGCGTGTGCATCTCTCTCCTTTACCTCACTTAGTCTGAGTAGGTGGAAGAACAAATCAAACCTCTAACCCTTTCTTTTGTTTTAAAGAGCATTGACTAAACATACACACACATTCTTCAACTTTTTAATTTTTTTGCCATATCTCATACACTAACTCCCGCTGAGCAGCTAGACCACCTGCATATAGCTATTCAGAAAGATACATGCACTCACACATATGCAGAAACTGTATCACTCAATATCCATCCATTATCTCAACCCGCTTCTTCCTTTCAGGGTCACGGGTGCCCATATCCAGCAGTCACAGTGTAGGGGGCAGGGTACACCCTGGACAGGTCACAAGTCCATCACAGCGTCACATAGAGACAAGCAAGCGTTCACTCTCTCACCTAGGAACAATTTAGAGTTACCAATTAGCCTAACGGTCATGATTTTGGTCTGTGGGAGGAAACCGGAGTACCCGGAGAAAAACCACGCAAGCACAGAGAGAACATGCAAACTCTACCCAGAAATGTATCACATATGATATAAAAAAAATCAAAGTACTGTAACACAAAAATACAATAAGCTTATACTAATACTGTTCTTGAGGCCAGAAAGTAAAATTGGAAATTCTCTCCTTTATCCAACATGCAGACAAAGATGGATGTATGTGCACTCACATACACTCAAAACCCCACTGATGGCGTTGAGTTGATTAATAAGCTCTTAACTGCTTTTAGGGTTCTTACTTTTTAGCCCTGGGTTCATAGTGTGCAACCTCTCAACCTCATCTAATCGCTCTCCTCTCTTCTTCTCCAGATCCCACAGCACCCAGCCATGTTTAGGGGGATAATGGCAGAGGAAGGATGAAAAAAGAGGGAGGACATGGAGAAGCATGGAGGGATAGAAAGTCTGATTGGGGGATGCTGATTAGGATAGCGAAGGGGGGAACTGGTGGTGGGGGGCACTGTCTTAGCACTTAGCCATATAGAAGTTTGGGAGTTCACTTTACTCTGAATTTTAGCAGTAATCCACTTAGCTATTTTCTGTCAGCCAAGCGGAGGAATGGCAGGAACAAAAGGCACATTCATGGGCTTAAGAAGCTTCCAAAGAGTTCACCCAAGGCTGGTTGGCTGGGATTAGGCCAGCAGGCCCTGGAAAAAAGAAGGGGAAAAACGAGCATAGAGGACAAAAAACAGAGCTTTGCCTTTCTTTAAGCTCCACTTATTTCTATAAATGACTAGAATAGTTTACTCTTTTTTATGTTTTTGCTTTTAGTATCAGTGGTTACCTAAATGATTCGAGACAAACAAACAGTAAGGCTCTTTCTTTACCTGTGTTGAGAATTGTTTACATTTTTTGTTTTACTCTATATTATATAATTTGTATTCAACTTAATTTGAATATTAGTAACACAATGAGGCATTAAAATCACAATGGAGAAACCATGTTGGAGCCTATTAGGCTATTAAAGGTATTAATTGTTTACACTAAGTCAAATGCAGTAAATCGTTTACACTAATGTAGAGTGTGTTTGTAAACAATAATGCAAAGTATTTTTTTCTAGTTCCTCTGCACATAAAGGGATAATCTGATCTTTGTTGTCTTCCATTTTTGGAGGGCAGTGTAACACATACAAGGTATCCTGTACTGCTTGGGTTTGAATCATAGTGTGTTTCCTAAAGACAGTTGCATCTATTATTTAGGTTTTTTTTCTTCAACATACAATCATTATTCCCAGCTGCACCTGTGCTCAGGGGGTGCTGAGGTCCTTGTCTTGGTCTGTATTTGTGCAGAAGAATCCTCTGTCCCTATGTTCGCAGTGCAATGCAAAATGTCCTGAGGATTAGATGAAGTGCACACTTTCACATCAGCATACCAATACTAAAGCTTAATTATAAACATTAGGACACAGACACAATGGACTGGATTGTTGCTTTGTCACCCACACATTTTGGTCCCAACCTGTGGCCCACAAGCAATTGTACAATCAGTTTATTTGGCCTTTGACATACAAGCTAGACAAGAAGTAAGACCCAGCACTTCTAAGATAGGTAGGAACTTGATTAACCTCTGAACTTGGTCAGGGTAGAGGTCAATGACCAGAACTAGAAAGCTGCTTGCTTCTTTGCTGTAGAGAACAAATTGGCTGGATACCAGGGTTGTTTCCTTTTTTTTTTTGGGTGGGGAAGGGTTGTGTGTTCATGCTTTACACACAACCCAAGTACATCACAGTGCATGGCTTTTTTTGCACTTTAGGGTTATGTCCTATTAAACTTTAGTATATATTTTAGCACATTTGACTTCTGAAAGTTTCTAAATGTGTGAGAGCATTCCTAAGCATGCGCCTTGTGAAGTACAGAACATCTGTTCATGCACTCGTATGAGTGCAGTTGTGTGTTCAACCAAGGCAGAACCAGTGTTGCCGGTCTCAGATCCCTGCTCCCAATCTTCCAGTCAGGTCAACCATCAAACACTTCCATCCTGCCCTCCCTCACACCTCCTCACCCACCAAGCTCCCTGCCCCTCTGCTGCTTACTCTCTCTCTCTCTCTCTTTTTCTCTCTCGGCACACAAGCCGGTTGTAAATACAGGCAGACTAAAATAAAGACACACACACAGGTACACACACAGCCCTTGGGGTCATCTTGGAACAAACACTCCCTTGTCTGCCTGCCCGGTCTCCTTTGCCTTATGTCAATTAATGACTCGCAGTAATTTCACCTGACAATCCGGGAGGCAGAGAGATGCTAGCTGAGATGTCACAGTGATGACCTCTCTGGCCCACAGACGCTCTTTTCTAATAAAGAATCTCACAAACCCACAGCAACTTCCTTTGTACTTTGTTAATGAGTTATTGATTTGAAACAATGCCCTGGCAAATATTGTCAGAGTGGAGTGACCCTGCCAAGGTCATGCTATTTTATTGTATACAGTCTGTGCACACTAATCTGCACGTGGGATAACATATACACTGCAGTTTTACTTCTTTCTCTCTCTGTTTCACTCACTCACTCAACCTCTTTACACTGTATATTCCTTCATTGCAAAGTCAAACAACACACCTACACATGCATTTCTCCATCACACACACATACATGTGCACACACATAGTTTCCTCCCTCTTGTTAGTCTTGCACACGTTTTTCACCTCATTCTCCCTACTCACTGTCTCTTTCTCACATCATTATATTCCCAATTCTCCATAGGTGCTATACCTGCTAATTACCCACAATGCCACAGTCATTATTTTCCCATCTCTGCCGCTAATTTGCTCCATACCTTCTTTCCCCTGCTCTAGCGGACCCATCAGCTCCCAGACAGCTTCCAGCTCGCCTGAGCTCTCTGTCTGCCTTTAAAGATTGAAAAAAATAAAACAAATACGAGAGGGGAAGAAAAAAAAGACACAAAGACAGAGAGAGAGGAAAGAGAGAAAGAGAGAGAGATGGCAAAGGACTACATGTCCCAGACACTGATTAGAATGCAATTGCAAACAGGTGTCTTACAGGACCACTTTTTAATTGTATACAAAGAGACAAGAATACAATTGTGCACAAACAAACACAAACTAACTCATTCTAATAACCTCTTTGTTAATATCCAGCATGTAATTAGCTACATTGCTTATTTAATTTCTAATCATTAGGGCAAATGAAAACAATCTTGTTCGGTGCTGAGCTTGATATATTAAAGACTGTAATGACTGAGGCTGCAAGTCACTTTACTCAGTGTGTGGCCTGAACACACAAGGGGACTGAGAGATTGAGAGATAGGTCAGCCAGTTTATGCGTGTGTGTGTTTGTGTGAAAAACAAGTGAGTCAGTGAGAAAAAGAACTGTGTAATCTAAATAATTTGTTTCTCTCCTACTTGACAAGAAAGAACTTCAGGATAATATTTCTATGCAATGTTAGGCTGCTTTATTTACTTCTTTTCCCTACTGAAATTTTTCACTGCAGCACCTTGAAATGATTTGTAATGTTTTTGTAAGATTGAAACCAGCAAGCAAGCAACCCAAGCCAATGAGTCCAGACCCAATAAAGCTGTATAGTTAACCCGTGACACTGTCCTGACACTTTTGGCTCCCCCTGAAAAGTTTGTAAAAGACTGCAAGAATGTATAATGGCTCTCGTCCACTAGATGCTTTCCGGTCAATGCTACTCACAATCTTCTTTGAAATTCCAACTGCCTTAGTTGTTTTCTGAAGTCTTCTGTCTTTTAGGTGACCGAGGAGTTACAGCATTAGGGAGAGCAGGGAGGTCTGAATTGGTTGTTTGTCAGAGTGTGTTGATGTTGTTAGAATCATTGTTTCCTGTGTTGGTCAGACACTGGGTTTATGTTGGCGGAAGTGTTGTTATTTTGGCTCCTGTTGCACTCCATCTTCTTTACTCTCCCTGCTTCTCATTACAGTGTATAAACACAAGCCAAACATTAGACTAAACTACTTTTGAGGAACAAGAGTTTGTGTGCAATACTTGCTCTGTGTGCATGCCTATTTGTGCGCGCGCACGCACGCACACACGCACACACACACATACACACACACACACAAGGATGCATTCACAGTCAAGCATGGATTTTTGAGTGGCTGAAAGTTTTAAAAATAAATTTAAGTGCTAAATCAAAACACCCCTAAAAATTGGCAACAAAAAAGCCCTTTAAGTGCAGTACTATCATTTTTTTCTAACACAGTCAGTGTTCTGTTCATTTTGTGGCAGAAATTTAGCTAAAATCCCACAATAGGAATTTCTGAAACTGTTCTGATGATTGGCAGATTGATGTTACCTGTCAACTTCTGAAGACTGTTTAGCCC
>JAVKLF010000001.1:9411748-9423187 GCA_034783495.1 Millerichthys robustus
TCTGTAGTGAATATTCTTCTCTACAGCTCTACAAATGGTGTTTATTAACTAACCCTAACACCACAAACAGGATCAGAAAAACAAGGGATGACTCTTGTGGACTTTAACTTTCACTAGGAATAATATCACTCATTTTTAATTTATTTAAGGAGTAGAGATGGCATGCGCAGACTCTTGAAATGGGACAGAAAACCCATGTCAAGCCTTGTCATTAAAGAGTGAGTGGAGTAGGATACATAGAAGGAATGTTAAGAAAAAAAACAGGTGGCATTAATGAAGAAGAATAGAAAGTAGATGAGAAAGGGGCAGTGTGGAAAGAAGCCAGACTAATGAAATAAACCTCACAGATAAATAGTGACATTGTGGAGGAGAAAGAAGAGAGACTTCAAAGCACTTTGATGTCATAGCCTTTCAGACAGACAACTCTCCTTCACCCAGCCACTCTGCTCATAGCGAAAAGCACATATGCACGCGCATCTACGCAAGCACTCAAACAAATGCATTGCACAGACAAGAGCAGGGCAGGCAGTGGCAAAGTTGCCCACTCTTGCATCACACTCTGTGAACTGAAGTTGCCGCTGACACTACAACCCCCTAATGCGAATCTGCCACAAACACAAACAGTCTGACAGGTTAATTTGCTTTTAGACAAACACTGCAACAAAAATACACATCAGCACATCATCAAATACTACGAGCACACACAAACTTGTATACACAGATGCAGGCAAGCAAAACATTTCATCAAATCAAAAGATGTCTTACTTTCTTCTGAAAGTAAAATGTAAACCATATTTTATGCAGTCTATTTGTACATGTATTTTTTACATTTTCTTCAACTACTACCTTTAAGGAAGTAAAAGTGAAAGTAATTATCTTTCTGTTAAACTGCACTGTCTTATTAAAATGCAATCACATTTATAGAAACCAACTGGATAGTCTCTAAAGAGACACCCTTTGTCCTTTACGTTATATTGCTAATTATTTGTTTTGAGTCACATTGAACAATTTGACACTCAATTAACAGATGAGGCTCGATTCTCTATAGGCCTTGTGTTTGTTTATTTTGAGGTATTGTTTTTTTTTTACACACGTATGTATGCTAATTAGTAGAAATGTAGACCTGCTTATGGGTGTTTTTGCTATAAGGTTTGCATTCTGCACGTCTACAATATAGTGTAGATCTGCAGTGGAGAACACAGGTGTTCCTAGTCAATAGGGCTCCATGTGTGCAACAACCTCTTGTGAGTATGTGTTGTTGATTTCTATTGTGAATCAGACAGTTTGATAGGAAATCAAAGCTTTTAATCAATGTTGCAAGTTCATTAATGGTTACCCTTTTCTGGCCAGTACTTTTTACTATTGTTTTCACTTACATCTTAGGTTTATTAAACATGTCTTCTAGTTGCATGAACCTGCATGACTTTGCAACTGGATACATACAAATGAATGTGATGAAAGCACATTGGTACATGTTTTTTTTTTGTTTTGTTTTGTTTTGTTTTACCCCTTGTTGGTTGATTTTTATCTTTTCCTTTTGACCTTCCCTTAGTATCTTCCCATTATGCCTCTACTTGTGTTTAGATGGAGCATTGATTCAGCAGTAGGGTACAAATTAAGATTTAAATGTTATGTCATCCTCACTATTGAGTTTTACATTTGGGGCATTTGCAATATGCAAGAGTTATTGATCTTTTGAAGTGTGGTTCTTTGTTAAAATCACCTTAGGCTAACAGCACCTTTTTGTATTTGTTTCTTTTTGGTTGCCTCTAGCATAAACAGAGTTTAATAACTCTATTGTTACTTAAATCTCATTGGTTGTACTTATTCTAATTGTTAGATTACTTTTATTGATATAAAAATATTTATTGTTTTATTTTTTGTGTTTTTGTCTTATAGGAAAACGATTCTTCTGAGGATCACGTGCTCTATGTGTGGGACCACTTTGTGTCCAAAGCTGCTGCCAAGAATGTCTTTATCATGGCCCACAGCTACGGAGGCCTGTCTTTTGTTGAGTTGGTGAGTGACTCAGTTTTCTGCTAAAACATCTTACCTCCTACTAACAAAATAGGTCATTGAGACACAGGGTATACTAATTTATCTACAAATTGAAAAAATAAACATTGCATATGCACACAATTTTTAGGGGGAAAATAATCCAGTTTCCTAAAAGTTATCTAAAAAACGTTGACATATCTACAGACCCTGTAGGCACTGCTCGGCTTTTAAATACAGGCACCAGTGTAAGCCATAGTGTAACAACAGAAAATAAAATATGTTCATGTTCTTCATAGTAGTGCTGCCTCTGAGAAATCAATGGTGCAGTTTGTCCTTCCTCTTTTAGATTCTGCTTTTCACATCAAGAACAGGATCAAACAGGAGAAGACAGTGTTCTGGATAAAGAAACCTGGGGATATGCATTAACTGCTTTTTAAACTCAATCTTTTGCAATGCTTGTAGAACTCAGAGCCAGTAGAGAGACTGTGGATAGGTAGAAAGTTGGTGGGAGGGATGTGGATTAGACAGAATTAATGGTACACAAGGGGCTATTGGCAGAGGGAGTTTTGCCAGAGTCTTGGCTTTGTAACCCTACATTTCAGCAAAATGAGCTTACAGTCTGTCTTTTGTGGGTTACATAAAGACCTATGTTATTTTTAGATTTTTTTTTTCTTTTGCTTTTAAGACAGTGTTACATTTAGTTGTGTTAAGTAGTAGGAATGTTTATGTTTGTATTCACTTTCTGTTGAATACTAGGTTTATCACTCAAATGAAAAAATGCAATGATATCTTAGACTGATTAGCTAATACATTATTAACACACATTGCATGTCTCACTGAGCTGCCAAAACAGCTTTGATGCATAGAGGCACAGACTTCACCCCCACCTCAGGTTTGTACCCTGTCATAACAATCATTAAGATGTTAGCAGCAGATACTTAAAGTCTTTTAAGTCATAAGTTTGGGCTTCCATGGATGTGACCAGTGATTTCAACCTTTTCCATTGGCATTCATCGGACTGAATTCTAGAAACTTGGAGGCTAACCCCTGACCTTGAATCCTGTGTCACATTTTCTTGAAAAAAATATCTTTATATCTGGTGTTACTGGTGCCATGTGTAAGTGTACATGGGCTTCATCTCTGGCTCTTTTCACAGCTACTCACCACCAAAGCTCTGTGACTAACCACATTTTTTTGCCACAACCCCACCCAAATTCAACCATTTTCATTTTAGACATGACATTGATTTTTGAACAGGGTTATCTCAGTTCTATGTTGAAAGTGTACAGTATAGGGAGACAATATGTAGGTAGATGGAGTATTGCATGGGATAGCACACGCCTTTTTTGCTTTGTTTGCATTCTACATTTTGTTGTGTTTCCCAGACTAATGATGCTCATAATTCTAACTCTCCATATTGGTTAATAGAAAAAGAATTGATCAGACCGGGCAGTCTTTTTTTCAGCTCTTTTAGTCAGTTTTCGAATTAGTGGCCTTTTGTATCACGTATTTAAATAATTTAAGTAACTGTTCTATAGATAAATAAAAAAAAAAAAAACTGTTAAGTTTATTAAGCTAATAAAATGTCAGATTTTGAAATTATATGAATAATAATTCACCTTTGAGATCTGAAATCCCAGCCATCATCTGTGTATAGCTAGCTTGGCACAGTGCCAGCTGTATTTGTAAGTTGTTCTGTGGTGAGATTCACAATATTAATTCTACAAGGAACTCTTTTGAATTAGCTTCTTATAAGCACAATTTATTTATTTGTGTTTGAAAGATTTTCCATATTTTGGGAGCTGGGCATGTTTAGTTTGTCAGTTTATTTGGATATGGTGAATTTATGACTAGGATTGTTTTTTTATTTATTTTTTCACGTATGATGTGATACATATCTTTCTTATTTTCTTTGGGAGGAGTGGAGGAGGTAAAAAAGAAAAACACAATGAACGTTTGGCTAGTAAAGAGGGCTTGTCCCTCTGGTGTTCCCAGGAATATTTTCTGTCTTTTTCTTTCACCAACTCCATTTTTTGTTTTGTTTTGTATTTTGTAATTTTAATTAGACTACTAAATATTCATGTAGTGTTTTGTCCATGACAGCCTCACAATCTCCTGGGCTCTCTCACTGTGTGACGATGACTAGCTATTCTCTCACTCTCTCTCTTTCTTTCTCTCTCTCTCTCTCTCTGTTTATATCTTTCTATCTCTCTGTCTCTGCTTCAGATTTGTTTGCTCTCTTTGTCTCTGCATATGTCTATGTGTTCATTCAAAGGCCTCAATGAGTTTCCAACAGCTTTCTTTTACTTGACATCTTAGGCATAAAAAAAACGTTTGTAAACATGCTTATGCTGTATGTGCAAGTAGTAAATATGTAGCATATTACATGTAATGTGGTAAAATAAACAATAATATTTCTGATCGATTCTGATTTACTCCACCTTTGCAATAAGATAAAGGAATTTAGCACTGTTACACTAAAGAGGTTATTTATCTGCCTAATTTGGGGCTTTTTGATCAAAAACCCGTTTTTCGCAACAAGCTTTCAGTCTGAGGTGGATACGTGTAAATCAGCTACATTTCATTTTTGTTGTTGTTGTTGTGCATTATAATATCTATAAGCATTGTTTTTTTAAGTCAATACACCCACACGCATATACATACACATGCACACAGTCTACTTAATTGAGGAGGAAGTAGTCCAGTGGGATGGGATAGGAAGTGTGTGTGTGTGTGTGTGTGCACAAGCTGGCAAATGGCAAGTGGAGCCTTGTGGGATGAACCATTTGACACACGAAAAGACCCAGAGAAAACAAGCTGTCTGCGGGTTAATTACTGTTCCCCTTTGCAGTTAATAAATACGTTTCTGATCAAGCACATCAAAAGGCCCAACATTAATTTCTCCTGCTTGCTCCCCTTGCTGCAGAGCATGTTAGCCTCTGTTTGGAGCACTCAAGTGTTTCAGTGCAATTTGATTCTTTTTAAACACTTCTCAGTGTGTACTGACTAATTATAGATACATCAAAGACTAACTAACTGCCTTTGAATAGGAGCACAAGAAAGAAAAAGAGTTTGGGGCTGCAAGAGAAGACTGCTTTGTTTCTTCTTTACTTTGCCTCCATCTTTTTCACTTTGTCATTTGTAAGTGATCAAACATTTTGTCCATCCATGTCTGTTCTCTCTGTCTCTTCTTAGGACTATGTAGTCTTTTCTGACATCTGCGTTGATGCTCGGCCAGCCTGTTCCTTCTTGTTTTTTTTTTTTTCTCTTTAGCTCTCTCAGCTGTAAAGTTTAAAAAGAGACGTAAATCATTTTTACTCAATTACTGTATTAAGTTTAACCACAAGTAATTGTATAATCTCTGCAAAATATGAAGAATTTCATAATGTCTTTGAACTAGGTCTCTCTTTCTGTGTCCCAATATCAGTCACATGGTAAATACTTAAAATAACCACCTTTGTATATGTTTCTGCTTACATTGTAGAATTGACAAAAACGTCTGGAAAGTTGTTGAAACGTTTTCAAACAAGAATTGAACTAAGGTCCAGTTGCCTCTGATTCAAGCCTGTTTGCTGTTGCGATACCGGAGAATTTGCACAGGCACATTATAACTGCTACTCAGAATACAGATTAAGTGGCAAGTTTCAACATCTAATACAACTCATACCTCAAAAAAGTCATTGGCGTTGAGTCAAATTTGTTATTGTTATTTTTTACTTTGTATTATTTTTCCTTCAGACTTATTTTCACTGAGGACTGCTCTTGTTGGAAATTTGGAAAGGGCAAAATGGACTTTGTTAGGCACATTTGGTTCACCTAACTACATAACTACCTAATTCAACTTGAAAAGCGTTAAATGTTTTATATGCTGGTTTAATTTGTTTTAGATTATAAATGATAAACGGTACATGCTTACAGTATAAAACGCCTTTTTCTTGGTTCTGCAAAGTTTACAACATTTATTTTTTCACTTATACACCAAAAAAGCATATTGAGGGCTGTGGGGCGCAGTTTCTTGCTCAAGTACATTTTATTGCTGGAGCTGGGGATTTTGCTGATCTTCTGACTGGAGGAGGATCTCTCTTCCACTGGGTCAAAGCCTCTAGAGTAGAAATTGTACAAATTTGCTCTTAGGCATGCCTGTTTTTTATTTATTTACTTACCGTATTTTTCGGACCATAAGGCGCACCGGATTATAAGGCACAATGAACGGATCTATTTTCGTACATAAAGCTCCTCCTAAGGCACATTAAGCAAAACAAAACAGTCATTGAAATCAAACTTTATTTACCTACCGTAATTCACAATAGCTCTCAACATTGTTCAGTTGTAAGACATAAAATACAAAACGATACACTCACATTTTCAGTTCCTAACTCTTCCATAAATCCATCAGAGTCTTCCTCCTCCGTGTCCGAGTTAAACAGCTCGGCCATTTCAGCATCAAGCGTGCCCGGATCCTTCCCATCATCATCCGAGTCGGTCTTGTTGCTGTTATTTAACTGTTCCGCGATTATTCCAGATTTTTGAAAAAAAAAAAAATCTGACTTTTACGTGCGCTTTATAGTCCTTATAGTCAGCCTAGCCCTATGTATCCACTCTTTCCATCTCCAAATGAGAATTTATTTATTATTGGTCATTGTGCTACAAGCTCTGGCCCATTTCATGTCCACTGTGTGACCACTTGAGTTCCTGTAGTTCTGCTGCCACTTCAGCCTTTAGATTTGTTTATTCAATAAAGTATTTTATTTATTCTTGAGAACTCCTTGTGTCAGTCTGTAATTTGGGTCCAAAACCTCCTACCGACCCCGACACTGAAGACTCTGCATTCATCTCTCCATCTGCTCAACTTGTCAACTTTTTTCCATCACTGAGTGGTGATGGTGTTTTTGTTGAAGAGTAAGTTTAACCGTCTTCCTGTTAAGAAAGTGAAAAAGGAGCACTCTTATTGTATGGAACAGGGCATCATTGTATAAGATCTTATGTAAGAATGCATCTGTCTCCCAGTACACAAATGTGTGGGTGCCAACAGACAACTAGCCGGTTGCCACAGCAGCTCTTCAGAAACATAGGTACAGATTTTAAGTATCCTATGTAATCACACTATGCATACACTATATTTGTTCACTGAAAAACTGTCTACAAGCTTTCTGTATAATGCCATCTGTTTCAATTTGTAAGAAATATATGCAGACATTTCTTTGCCATCCTTGGTTTTGTTGTGTAAATGTTTGTGTGTTGTGGCAGGTGTCAGATGTAGAAAGAGATGCTTCAGGTGAGACAGGTAGATATGAAGGTTTTATTCTACTCCTTGAGGACTTCATTTCTGCAGTATACCTAAACATGATTAGCAGAGTTTCAAGCTGCACTGTAAGTTGACAGAGTTATACTTGTTTTGTGTTTCTCTCTAAGGTTGGAAAGTGTGGAGTTTTTTCTTTCCAATAAAGCCATTGTAACTTTAACTTGGTTTACAGTCATTCTTTAGCTTTCAAATTTCGCTTTATAGTATTGCTGTTGACTTTATTGTAAAACTAAACACATTAGAACTTCATTCAAATTCTTAAAAAAGGAATCTTGAAGTCATCCTTGCCCCTTTTTTTTTGATTGTTTTACTTTTTCTCACTGACTTCGCCGTTCATCTGAGGTGATCTTCCAGGCATGTTGAAGCCAACCATGTGATCAGACATCATTTTCAAATTTGCATTATTAAAAGCAAAACAACTTTTCATGTAATATGTTTTCTGGCTTTTTCACAGGATCTTAAATCACATTAAATCCGTAGATTTGTGGGCTGTGATTACTGATTATGTCATCAAATTCAACACAATCGTGTCCGTGCCTTAATTGTTACAGGTAAATCATAAATATTAAAATACGGAGAAGTATGTGTTTCAAATTTATGTATATTTTATATTTTTAACAAGTACCAAGTTCAAGTTGTTACATTTCCTAAATTTGTGTAATAATGTTCTACATTTAGTCTTTTTAAATACTTAAGAACTAGTGCAGCCTTCACCTGAGGTCATTATTATCCTAGCAAAAAGATATCTGTTGACAAAATCAGTGCTATAGTCTTATATATGGAGCTTTTGAAAACCCCCTCATCTAATGGTGTATGCTTGTCTTGCACGCCTTTAAAACTCTAAGTGCTAGCTTGTCTCTTGCTTCTGGTTTGTTTTTATCTCAAGGTTCTCCATAGCTGGCGGGCTTTCAAGCGATGCAGTTGTTGTGCAGTTTCCTGGTTGTGTTTGTGTATAGGTCTGCGAGTGGCTGCACACAAATTGTACGAATCTCGCCTAATTTTGTGTGTGTGTGTGTGTGTGAACCTATATACAATACAAATGCACACATTTGTGTCAGCCCCTTGCCTGGAGAAGCCACTATCGTCCTGAGCAGAACAGCTTGGTGGAGAGCAGCTATCAGAGCCACGTTAGGGGAGCAGAGGAGGAGAGGGTGAGAGGCAATGATAAATGGCTGGGTCACACTAGCAGAAATTAGTGGAGCCGTATGCAAAGCTGTGGCGTTTTGTTTGATGTGAAACAAAAGAACGACCACGACAAAAGTGTCTGCCAGCCTGCACAGCAAGACAGCAGCCCTCAGGACATACACTATCAGCTTCAAGTGTGTGTGTGTGTGTGTTTGCATATGTGCATGCGCTTTAGTACACACTCATCCGTGCATGTATGCAGCCCTGCATGAATATTGTGCACAGGGCTGTTTCCTACTCCTGTCCGTTCTATTTGGATTATCTCTGTGTTTTTGTGCTCTGCTCATAATGACACACAATGTCTGGCCCTTTGTACGCCAAGAGAAGACATGGTTTCTTCCTCAGTACAGCTACAGCGTATTTGCTCTATTAAGCGGCTGAAATATAGCCGTCTAATTTCTTTGTGAATGAATAGGATCTTAGAGGGCAGCTCTCCTTTTAACATAAGGATGTAAATTGAACTGTTTAAATGTCATGGCTAGCACGCTGATTTGATTCGAATTGATTTGCTTGTTTCTAGAAAAAAGAATCCCCACCACCTCCCTCCCCTCCCTCCCAAACCTTAGCTGCACTGGCTGCCATAGATAGACCAAGGTCTTTCTTTCCACCTCAACAACACATTGTGGAGCTCCTGAATTTTTCTATCTGCTGTGATTATGTACAAATGGCCTTCATTTGCCATCCATTTCAAAGCTGTAGTGCTGCATTGTGACTAGAGGCAGATGATGCAGACCAAATTACAGCGGGTTTGCTGCCTGAAAAGGATACTCGCACAATAGGCTTTGTGAAGTATTCCCTTCAATATGTCGCCATTATTCTCACCTTTGTTGGTGTTTCTCTCTATGTTTCAGGAGCATCTTTGGTTTCTAGATTGCATTTGTGGTGTTAGGAGTGGAGAGGGGATTGAAAATAGTTTACACATGTCTTGTCTCTCTAGTGCTATTCCCTCATTATTAAAGAAAAAAATGATTTGCTTGAGATTCTTGTTAATTTCTTTGATAGCGTTTGATTGAATTGAATGATAATTTTATTTATTTTAATAATTATAATCAGTTCCAACCTCCTGTTTTAATCCAATTATTTGATAATGTTTGGTATATATTGTTTTGCATCTGTCATTGAGTAGCTACAGTTAACTGATGAGCTAACTATTTAGCTTACCTTTCTTATAAAAAAAAAAAAACAGAATGATGGTGCCATGAGGATGTATTTGAAAACCATTGCATCTCAAATAAGTATTGTTGAGTCATTTGACTTCTCTCATCTTTTTGTTTAACTGTTTTTTTCATCTTTGTCTTGTAATGAAAGTGCAAAACCCATCTGTCCTCAGTGCATCACTCTGCAAGGGCTGTCTAATCTTACTTGTCCTACTCCACCTACCATCTACCCCACCTCTTTAAAACAAGGTCTCATTTGCCTTTTTGTGATATAAGACACAGAGGTAGATGAAGTTCATTTGAGTTCAGTTAAATCTTGAGGGATTCATCATTACATATTTACTGGCTGAAGCTGATCTTGCTGTAAGGTTCTACCCTCGTCCCATTGATCTAGTGCGCATGTTCACTCCTGAGGTTACAGGACGTGCTTCCATTTGCATAAGGCCCTGGGCAAGGTTCTTTTCACCATTGATTGGCCTGTCCGTGAGCGCCCCGTGCCTTCTCACATTGATCACTTTGTTTTGGTTTTTTTTCCCGGAGACAGTGTTACGCAGAGTTCAGCTGCAGCTCTGGCATATCAGACCCGCCGGAGGAAGAGAGAGCTACTGACATGGTGAGAGAGAGGGAAGAAAAGGGGAAAGAAACAGGGGCCACTAGGAGTCACAGCAGACAAAAAACAACAACTTTTGACCCCGTCTGATATCAATTTGGCTTTATTTTTCTCTAAAGTTTGAAAAAGAATTTAAAAAAATGTCTACACCTGTCTCACCATTCTTTCTACCTGTACTTCCATCCAAACAGCTCAAGTAAAAGCAATAACAGTTCACTGGTTTCATGGGATTATTTTGTACTATGCATGCACAGGATTTGGATTTCTTCTTTTTTTTTTTTTAACCTGTCCTGTCCGGCATATATGTATTCAGTAGGATTTGGATTTCTAAAAAAATACTTTAAAAGCAGTTTGCATATGCAGAAGGTTTATGCAGTTTAATAACGGCCTAAAGTGGACAGCCTTTTGTCCTTTGTTTCAACTTTGGTTTGTTTAAACAAGTGTGCCAAACATTTCTAGTCATCATGACTCCTCTTTGTCATCACTTTTATCAAAACCATATACATTTTAAATATTTGACCAGTCTTCTTTGTTTTCAGCTATTCAGTTGATCAGGAATGATGAACCTTGATTAGTTTTCTTTTTGGTCTTCACGTTTTTTTAGTGAAATAATTGTTACTTTCTAAAATTAAATACCCAAACATGCCCTTTATAAGTTTATAATGTCTAGATGCAGATTATATACTACATGTTGTACTATTTTTGCTAATGTATGGTTTGGATAATATATGACATTTTATTTATGTTGTCATTTATTTATGTCATTTAAATCATTTTTTTAAATTTTGAACAGATATAGGTGTTCTTCTGAAAATACAGTATTCATTGAATATGAAAGTAGACTAATATGTTTGTATTTTATTTTGTATATATGCACCACTGTGTGTTTGTCCAGCGTGGCGTCAGCTGTGGTAAAAGGCTCAGACTCCCATGGTGCACCTCTTCTCTTTGTTCTGCTTTGTGAAGGGAGCATGCGGCTTTGTCTGCCTTTCTCCTTTCTCCCGGCTTGTTGCTTCAGTGGCAAGATCTCAATCTTTCTTTTTTGGTCTTCTTCAAACCTTTGTTTTTGTTTTGTTGTTTGGTCAGTGCATTTATTTATATATTGCTCTTTCTGACTCTTTGGACACTGCTGCCCACTGTCCATCATTTTATGTGTTCTCTTTTATTATCATCCTTAATAAACAACC
>JAVKLF010000001.1:9459814-9479366 GCA_034783495.1 Millerichthys robustus
ATACACACATACTTATTGTACATGTGAGGATGTCACATAAACTCAGTTCTCCCATAAAACATATGCATATAAAAATTAGGTATGATATTTTAATTGAAGTATGTATTTCTGCATTCTATATTGTGTGTGTGTGTGTACATTTGTGTATAATTCATGATCTACATATGAAAACTCTAATTTTAGTATGTTAAAGAACAACTCACCAACAAAATTAGCTGTTTAAGGTGTTTCAACCCTCCAATTGGTGGGAAACCACCAAGTGCATACATTAACAAAAGCAAATATATTTACATTTTTTGTGTGTATTTTCTGAAGGGTTACCTGAACTTTCATTAATCGTGCTCTGGCACATAGTTAAACTCATGTCTCTCCCATGAGAGTTTGGGAACACTTATGCTTTTAGTCAACTCTGGAGCATTTATATTGAATTAACTACAATTTGTCTCATTGGCTTATAGTTTGGAAATGGTTCTTTTTGCAAAGACTCTGGGGGGCTTTAGTGAACCACATTAAAAGTTTTACTTTCAGTGTTTGCTTTAATAATCTTATCTCTCTGTAAATGTCTGTAGACCATTATTTTTTATCTTATGAGAATAAGTCACACCACCTAATTCGTCCCAGTAAATGTATTTTATTTATATTATACCTCATTTCTCATAAGATAATCTCTACCATCATAGAGTAAATTTTATGATAAAAGTTTTATCACCCAGCTTCAGCCACCTTTATCCCAGGGATTTACAGTATTCTTCTGTCAGCTGTTCTGATTGTAACACTTTTTCCATGTTTAAATATCTATTAAACAAGATCAAATCTCAGTGTCATTTGTGGCATATGGATTCCTTGCCATCCACCAACCTGCTCTGTCACTCCAGGTTCATCTTTCCATCCATCCCTTCACGTTGATCCATTTTAACAGTTGAACCATCAGAAGCTTATCCCAGTCTTGGCCAGGAGCCCAAGTGCTAGGCCTGCTTGAACTCAGTTGTGAACTTTCTTCTTATGCAAAGTTTTCAGTAAATATCCCTTCATTAGTTGTGCAAATACCTTTTAAAACAAACACGCTTGCAGACTTTTCTTTCTGTTTTACAACAAACCACGTGTGTAGTGTTCGACAAATCATAAAATTTGTGAGCTTTGTAACTAAGGTGCTGACAAGATAGTGGTGCACCATGCTTCTATACTTTAATTATGTTGAATATTAATAAAGTAATTAGAGTAAATACGTGAAAGTGTTGTCATGTCAGGTCTTCACAGTGTCTACATCAGAATGAAAACAGAAAAAAGCAGCCAGAAAATGCCACATAAGAACAAACTGGGGGGAAAAAAATTGTGCTTGTGGCATTTTAAATGTTTTTTTGTTTGTCTTTAATTATTTGGCATGTATGTATATCTGAGTGCTTGCCAAAATGTGGTGTGTAACTGATTGTTTTTGAGCCTTCTATACATAATCACCTTTGTTGTGTGTGCTTTGTTATTTTTGACACATTGCAAAAAAGCACATGACACCACAGATGACCCTGTTGGATGGCAGTGTCCTGTCTCCTGACACTACCTTGATGCAATCCTCTGTAAATACAATAAACCCAGTTCCAGAAAGGAAAAAGCCGATTATCCTTTGTACCGCATTCCTCGTCTTTTTTACTTCATTTTTTAAATATCATTTCAAGTTCTCATTTTGCCATTATCAAAAAACTCCTTAAGGTATTTTGCTTGTTAGTTTTACTCTTTTGTCCAGTTTCTGGTTGCCATCTATATTGCTGTTCATTTTACACTAATAGTCTTCAGTTTCTTAGCGAAATTAATTGTTATTCCGCTTTACCTTCTGCTGCCTGCTTTTAACATCAACCCCACCTTTGATTCCCCCTCACCTCTGCTTGTGATATGCCACACTCAAAATCTTCTTGGGGATTGAAGGGAGTGCCAGAGGTGTGGTGAGTGACGTGGCACTCTGGCTGACCCCTGACAGCTTGGCAGAGCTGCCTCCGTAATGAGATTAGCTGGGTAATGCCGACTCTGTGTCTGTTTCTCCAACCGCCTAGCCCACCCTGGAGCTCTTTATTTAGCCACCAGCAGTACAGGGCGTGCCAGCATTTGCAGGTCGAGTGCAGGACAGTACCCACAAGCCCACTCCCTTCTCTTCTCTCTTCTCCCGCCCCACAATTATCTGAAACATCCAGTATGTTTGTTGTTTTTCCGTTATTCCTTTGTATGGTTGTCTTTACTTGTGGTGGCTTTACATCCTATTCCTACAGACACTTGGACTTACTGAAGTATTTTTTTTTCCACTTTCATTTATTCTCTTGTTATTGTTGAGTTAGCAAAAGCACAGTGATAAACAGATTAAAAGAAGGACTTAACTAAACTTAGACTGAATGTACAAACCATTTATGCACCTGAAAATCCCCATTTGTCAAAGTTATGACAAACAGGTGGGGATACCGCTTTTTGGATTAGAAGTAACCTGTTATTAGGAACCAAAGAGGAAAATTCAGTTATTTATCTAAACAGTGACAGTATACTGGCACTACTCAGTAGCATACAATGCAAAGACACTGCAAAGGCATGCAGACTTAAAACTGTTAACAAAGATGTGTCCATCCACTTGAAAATAGTTAAGTAGCCAATGATCCAAATAACTTTTTTCTTTACTTTAATCAGATAGTGTAATAACCCACCTTCAACCTTTTATCCCCTTGTTTATTTCTGTTCTTTGAAGCTGTGATTGAATTTAAGTGTCAATTAAACTCTTGAAACTTTGTTGCTATTAGTGCTGTTATGAGAGGGTCCTTAACAGACAGTGGCGCCCCTATGGCACAGGTGTGCCCTCTTCATCTTGAGGGTCACTTTTCATCCTAGAGTTTGTGACAGCTGCAGTAAGTCTGACAGTACTATGTAGCCAATTCCAGGTGTCCAGGTGTTCTTAGTTTCTGTGTGTGGTTTTGTGTGCACACACCAACACCTGCTTGTCTGTGGCCCCAGGGCACAGACAGGTTCAAGTTTCACCCAAACAAACATTATGTACCAATTGTTCGTTGTGCTTGTGTTCATCTGTGCTTGGCTGTATGATTGTCAGTATATGCCTGGCAGAAATGTGTGTAACCGACATACTTATACTGTATGCCCTCTGCACTCATCCTTTACACTGCAGGATTGTGTTACCTACGCATGTCAAAGTCTGCTTTTGTTTCGACTGTCAGTTTGCTCTTCACCATGCGATTGCTCTTGATCACACAGGCATCAGGTTCTGACATTTTGTGTCCCTGCTCGTTTCCATCCATCTGAGAACGCCACAAACAGATGTGTCACCTTGAGCCAAGAGCAATGTTTAGAAAAGTAAATTAATCTTTAAACTAAATCAAAATCTGTTTTATTTGAACACGTGTCTGTCTCTGACAGGCCAGGAGGTACACAGCAAGTATCTTTCCTTATTTTTTTTCTCTATCTCCTGCTTCAGCAAGTAAAAATCAAACTGAGATGTACAAAAACACACAGGTGGATGTCTGCTTATGTTCACGCACACACACATACTCTGTGCACTCTTATCACGCTGCTGTCATGAACTTTTAGAAAAGACACAAAAAAAGTCTAATGAAATTTAAATTTGAGATGAAATTAAAAGCCTTCATACTAATTTCCAAAGAGAAATGCAAACATAATTGTTGTGCAACCACATGCAACAGAAAGTTAATTAACTTGGGACCTTGTCCGCAGCAGGCAGGTCAAGGAAATTTCAGCTACACATTACCTCATTTTTTTCTAAAGCATTGCTCTTCATTTCATCACACTGAAGTTTTCCCTTAGTATTTTAAATTGTTTATGTTACTTTAAGTCCTTGGTGTTTTAAACTCTGTATATGTAGTCATAAAAATCTCGGGTTTAAGGTTAACAAATCAGGACATTTTAACGAAATATCTGACTCTTGGCAATTAAGTGCAAGCTCAGATGAAAAGTAACAAAGAAAAGTGAAATATGTTGTATGATTTGCAAAACTCAACAAAACTAAAATTTTCACACAAAAAAATAGAAGGAAAAATAAACTTATTTTTTTTAAATGCCTGTGTCCTGCATGAAAGTGTCAGAGGTTTAAGAGTCCAATAAGAGGAGAAAACAGAAAAGTATTTAGAGACAAAATAAAACAAAAAGTAAAAAAAAAAAAACATGAACAGCCTGCAGTGAGATAAGGAAAGAAAAAAACAGAGCAGCCAGAGAAAGAGGGAATCCCTCTGGATGGGGAGATTGTAACATCACACTATAAGATATCCTGTGGGACCAGCAGAGATGGAGTGCACTGCAGGAAGGGGAAGCTTTGCCAGCATGGAAAACATACAAGAGAAGAATGAGAGATGAGTGGAGCAGAGAAAAATGTATTTTTCCCCAGAGGTGAAGTGGGAATTTTCTGCTAGCGCAAACACTATGTAGTCAGATAGTTGAGAAAGAAGAGGAAGGGAGATGGAAGAGCATATTTAAGAGGAAGGGTGCAGAAGGAAAAAAGCCTTATGATAGATGAAATTGGAGGGAGATGGAGGTGAAAGTTTCAGAGGAAAAGAGCTGGTAGAGAACTTTTCAGATGTCAGAACATTTAATCAACACCAATGTGATGTTCTTTTTTTTGTAATTTCAGGGCTGTTTGTAAAATATTTCAAATCTTTTTAAGACCTTCAAATGTTATGGCAGAACTTGCTGAACAAGTAACACCCACAAATTTAGTTATTTTCCAAAATAAATTTATGTCTCGTAGTTTGTTTGTTTTTTCCTATTTAATCACAGGACCAATCATCATGTTCAACACCACAACTTCTGTAAGTTTTTTTGTATTGTGTGACATTACATATTATGTGCATTATTAAGTCCAAAATTATATATAGGGAAAGCATAATCAAACTAAAGTAACTTGTGTCAATGAGAAAATAAAATCTTTTCTTACTTCCGAGTCAAACTGAGACCCCACCCTTCTATCCACGACTACTCTTTACGTCCCAAAGATGCATTCAACCTTAATATCTTTATCAAAATAATAAGAGTGAAATTATTGCTAACTTGTATTTGAAAATAGGGAAAAAGAGCTGAGTTATACAGAACTTTAAATGTTCAAATAGGCTTGTTTTGGTCTTGCCATGAGGAGTTCAGAGACATAGATCACAGGTGAGTGTGTGCTGCTGTGTTCTGGGATGCAACAAATCGCCGAGACAGCAATATGTATAGATAAAAACTAGAACTGTTCTAAAATATGTGGCTGTTAACTCCTTTTCTAACATAATTCAGTGATTGTGCACATTTCCATATGCCTAAATGTATATCTAGAATAGAAATTTTGCTTCAGGCAGGCAACAGGACAGAGTTAGGGAGGGATTTAATATACTTTTTAGTCCATGGGGGGTTGTACAGTTGAAAGTCAACGCATGAGGCATGCAGAATCACACCAGTCTGCATTACAGAGGGACTGGGGGTGGTGAATAAACAGGAGTGGGAGGGGGGCTGCTATAAAAAGTGAAATCATATCACTTAACAGCTGAGATCAGATAAAGCTGTGTTTGAACTGGGAGGCATAAATTATACATTGTAAATACAGCACTGGAAGACCATGGTTCCTTTAAATTATGACAGAGGATAGTTTGGGTGTTTTTTTTTATTTTTCTCCTCCCTTGATTCTGTTCCAACTGCTCACTTTTAAAATTCCTTTTGTTTTTGCCTTCAGAAAACCAGTGTTTCTGACTTTTAGGGGTTACTCTCTCTCTCTCTTTCTCTCTCTCTCTCTTTATTTCCTTTCTGCATCACCTGAACAACAAACTCCAGCAGTATCAGTCTCTACTTTTGATTTTTTTTCTAGACAAGTTAATTTCTTCAGAGGGTGTTTTATTGTTTCTTTGATATTTATTTTATTTGCTAAAAGCCCATTCCTTTTCACCAAAATTTAAGCCAATCCCTAGGTGTGCATGTGCAATAATTTTTGTCTGCACCTGTGGCAGTGAGAATGTGTTTTCTCTGTTTTCTGGAGAAAGTGTTGGCCACTCTAACTTAAACATTAGTAACCATGTGCTTTTTGGCAGATACTGATCAAATTGTGTGTGTGTTTGTGCATATATGTTTATTATGGTTCCAATTAGGAAAGTGTTCCAGAACAAGAAAATGAAAACAAAAATTTTAAACCAGAAAATGTTACTTCATTGGCCAAGGGTGATAGGTGTATTTAGAGGTACATGATTTAAATACAGCCAAAAATGACAAGTATGGATCAATCGTTGACAAGGTACAGTATTTAAATGTGTTTATTTCTCTCTCTGGTGTTTAACAAGCCCAAAACCTAAGCTCCTGTAAATATCCATATCTGCTGTTTCAGAAAATGTGCACTTTCGCATATCGAGTAGCTTCCTGATGCATTAATCTTTATATACTTGTCATTTCTCTATTTTGAAGTTAAAATGAACGTAGCTTAGTTTCTTTTTCTGCTTATCAACATGACTTCATTTCAGGACTCGGTTGATTTATAAAGACCAAACTGGAGGCTGCAACCCCTCTCCCCTCTCTGTGGAGTGACAGTAGATAATTATTCTCTTTCTGTCTCACACATTTCGATGAAAAATGCATACAGCTGGGACTAGAAGCAGCTTATCAAAAGGTTAACTTTTCCCCACAGTTTTCTTCATCTACAAAGAGGAGCGTATCCAACAATAGTGGCAGCACTGGATGACTTTGTGTTTTCCTGCTGTTTTGTTTGGGTGTTTTCAGAATTGCTGTGGCTCAGTGCTTTGTTTTTCCTCCCCCAAAGTTAACTTTCAAGTACAAGAGAGCTGTTGTTTGTATTGTGTTCTGTACATGATTTATTAGGCAGCCATCTTAGTGTGAATTCATAGCAAAGTGATGAAGAGGCTGTATACATGCAGAACATTGATAATTTGTGCGATGAACTTGTCTAATTTAACACAAACATGCAAACAATTCTGCTTTTGAGTTCAGTAAATTTAGTTTGAGTACTACTTTTAAAAACTTATAAATCGACAAATAACTTTTAAGATGATCCATCTGAAACTGAGAAATAACTTTTTTTTCGTACCTCCACTTGCTTCCATTACTTTCTGTTTTGTGTTTGCACATTTACACACACCTAAAGTTAACATATGCACTTACACTTCTGTCCGTATGTGGAGGTACTGCTGCCTGGTAAAGTGATAGCAAGTGAAAAAAGAAGCTCTGGAGAGTGAGTTATCTTTTTAGATGTCATTGAACGGTGCCTCCTTCCTCTCCTTTTTTTTTCCTTCTATCAATTCCCTGTTTCTTCTCTTCTCTCTCTCTCTCT
Organism: Millerichthys robustus; assembly: GCA_034783495.1. Taxonomy (NCBI): domain Eukaryota; kingdom Metazoa; phylum Chordata; class Actinopteri; order Cyprinodontiformes; family Rivulidae; genus Millerichthys; species Millerichthys robustus. Next base: position 9,467,112 of record JAVKLF010000001.1, read on the forward strand.
CTCTCTCTCTCTCTCTCTCTCCCTCTCTCTATCTCTCCCTGTCTCTCTTGTTCCCACTTGCTTTCTCAAATCATGCTCGCCTCTAGTGGTATTCAGACAGTCCAAGGACAAAATAGAGATAGGCTGGGAGCAATGGACTGTCCGTCAGTTTATATTTGTGTGTGTGTGTGTGTGTGTGTGGGTGCGTGCGTGCGTGCGTGCGTGCGTGTGTGCGGCTGGTGCGGGTCAATGTTAAGCCTTTGAAGCTGTTTTTACCTTGTCCTAACAGATTGGAGGCTCGTCCCTCTCCATTTAACCCCCTGATGCTACATCACATGCTAACACACAAACAGAGCAGACTTTTCAAGCTGCTGTGGACCCACTTAACACATTCCAGTTTTAAGATTCATCTAGAGCTCCATGCACAGCTTGCCATTGTCGAGGTCATGCCCTTGTGTTTAAGGACTGTTCCATTTCTTTCATTTCATATTTACTGACTTGTCAAGGTGACTGTAATGGCATTAAATAGTTGATTTCCATAAAGATGTGTGGGATAGATGTAGCTTTTTATTATCCCTCTCCCCACCACCACCTGAATAGCACCAGACTGGAAGTCTTTATATTACTAAGTCATGCATTGTGTTAATGTGGCCTTGTCTTGTCTGAATAAACCAGTCTGAAGTAGATGGCCCCTAGGTCTGTGACCCTGAAAGAGGCATCAACACACACCTACACACATAATCATCCAGATGCATGACCTATCTGCTTCACACCTTACACAAACACACACACACACACACACACACACACAGATATCCATCCTGGAGACAGACTTTCCCCTTCTGCTTGTGTGTGTGACGCGACCACTCTGCTCCTTAAGACAAACAGGGGAAATCCTCCTTGTCCTGCCTTGTCCATCACTGCCCATCTCAATATCCTAAGACATGTGCCAGACTGCAAACCTTCCTCCTCCTCTCCAGCAAGGCTCCAAGAGGTTTAACAGACACCCTTTCAACACACACACATGCACAGGCCCCTTGGCTCCAGACGAGTTCCCCTGACGCAGGGACACCCTTAAGCAGGAAGTTTAAGGAGAGGTTTGTGGCAGTTCACTTCTGTCAGAACACTTCAAGTCTGACCCTCTCTTGACCAGGTGACTTCCTTATCCTCCATCTCTCCATAAACAACCATATCCCCGTGACTGAAGGCACGCTGGCTTGCCAAATGTAATAACATCACTCATGTTTTGATGTGAGGCTGAACGTCTACGTGAGTCAGGGAGGCTGCGTGGTGCTAGAAACATTTCCTTCTGAGTTTTCTCTGATTGCAGGGACAACAGATCTTTGTCAGGGAGGAAACTATGCTAACCTGTCACCTTAGCGGTCTTCTCCACCCGCTATTTATCCAGTGTGTCAAAACACACACGCGCGCCCATGTGCACATGAACACTGTACACACAGACACTCACAAAGAGCGTCTGTTCGTTGATCCTGTTGAGTGTGTGTCAGCTCTATTAGCACATTCCCAGATAGGGCCAGAGCGCTCTTATCTGTTGTGACCCATTAATTACACTTTGTTCCATTAAGTGATCTATTTCAGACCTGCCCCACCCTCAACACCCACTTTTTGCTGTCTCCACCTCTGGCCTGATCCTGAACTGTCTCCTATTAAGTGCAGTCTATTCATCCACCCAACACACACACACACACACTCACGCTCTCTTTGTCTGTGCTGCAAACTTGCAATAAACAAGGTCACATGACAAGTAGTTCTGCATTTGCATAGCAGGTGTATCTGTATTTATTTATTTATGACAAAATGTCAATTAAGGCTCTAAGAGAACTCTCAATCAATGATTTTCTTTTTTATGAAATACTCAGAATTCTAAACAGCAGTTAAGTGTGTTACATGTGTCTCATTTAAAACATAAAAAAAGTATTTTAAACAATTACATTTTCTTTCACCGTGTTTTGAGTATGTTACCCACTAAAGCTGTTATGACCTCCTTGATTACCTCTCGAGCTGACAAATATCCACACTTATCTGCATAATTCTGCTTATGTAGATGTTTGAGATTTGTTTTGACTGTTTATACACAGGTGCTCCTGTTTAAATTCTAATCAGGTATGGCGTTATGTCTATATCATGCTTTTGATCAGCCAATTTTTACCTTTAGAAGTGGAAAGCAACAAGTCATACAGTAGAAACATTTTCAACAAAAAGAAAAACAATCTGGGTGGTGGAATGAAAATAAAATAAAAGTCTTATAAAAATTGATGGTTATCTTCTTTTCACCCAGAACATTTTCTCACAATGCTTTGAGTAAATATCTTAGATACTTTGAATGTATGCCTTGCATTGCACAAAGCCTGCAGTAATAATGTTAATGTCTGTTTGATTTGTCTTCAGAACAGACAGCAACACAGGGAGTTGTGTACGGTGTGTTCTATCACGATAGCCTGATTTATTTATTTATTTTTATTTATTTATTTTTTTTTTTTTGGGGGGGGGGTGTTCTGCACTCATGGCTGCGTATTCTTTGACCATTGATTCTAAATATGGTCTGTCTTTCATGCAGGTACTAGAAGCTCCCTGTCCCTTATCCTAGTTCTTTGTTACTGGCTGATAACTGAGAACTGTGTGTTTCTTCCTGCTTAGATTTTTCCCAGAGGTGAACGGGTATATGCACGTGTGTCCCCGGCCTCATTGTGTTAGAGTGGACCAGACAGCATGAGGAGTGACTGTAGTATAGTGAAGTACTGAAGAGTGCGTGTAATTTGATTACATAGTCTCTCCATTTGTGTGCTGGTGCACATTGCCATACCCACATGTGTAGAGGCTCTGTTTCCACCCCATCTTATCCATCTAGTATTTGGTAAGGTTATCTGTCCTGACTCCTGCCCAGGCATTATGATGTCAGTGTGCTTGTGCAAGTGTACATCCGTGTCGTCTCTTTCCTTATGCACTTCAGGGGGGCTTTTCAACTGTTTTTGTGTCATGTTAAGCCTGGGCATTGAAATAAGCAAGATAGCAACCCTAAGTGTTTACCATTTGTGTCCCAGCCAGTGAAGGTGCAAATGGCACAAAAAGCCTTAATAATGAAGTATTCCTGCATAATTCACAGTATTTAGATATGCATGGTATCCACTTAAATAACGTACTTCACAGCACATATATTAAATACTACATGAAAAAAAAAAATACTGAAAAGGAATTTGAAGGCAAGTAGTCAAATGTATATTTACCTTTTTCTTTTTTTGGCAAAAGGAAATTGTGCTAGAATTAATTGGAAGGGAGGTGAAGAGATAGTCTTTCTTTGCAAGAACGGAGAACAGTTACACTGTAGTCCTTTTGTGCCTTTATCGATGTTTAAATAAATCTAGGACTTAATAGATATGTCAAGATTTTTGCAAATGCAAAGACGACCAGAAGATCAAATAAACAAGAAACACACAGACATGATAATTTGCTTTATTACAAGTTAAGGAAATTATTGAGACTGCATTGAAAATGCCATAGATATTAGATACATTGTTATTTTTTTTTTAAATCATCCCTAACTGAATGGGTTTATTCCAACAAGATACAATTACTTTTTTTAACAACACAAACATAAATATATTTTATAAATATATTCTAACTATATTTTATAACTATATTTATTCCACTTTTTTAATTCATTAAACTTCAGTTAGAAAATGTGAAACATCTTTCTTTGTTAAATCCCACACACAGTTGTCTCAACCATTTTCAGAAGAGCTGAGTAAAACAAGTGACAATGAGTGGTTCTGTGGTGGGGAGGGCATGTTTGGACTTTCAGTTTTTACAGGAGAGGAAAGAGGAGCGTCTGACGCCAGTATCAAAAAGCCTGTGCAGTCCTTGGACCAGGGTTATCTTGTAAATACCCTGCTCCAAGTCTATAAAAGCAAGTGTCTTTTATGACAGCCAAGGCCACTCTTTCCTGTTAAAATAAAAAAGCACTCAGTCCAGTCTCAGTGTCTGGCTAAAGAGGGGTGAAGTTATAAAGGATAGATGAAGGCGTTTAACTTAATGAGACAGAAGCAGAAATACGTAAAGCAGCTTTTGTGCAGAGTCCTTGTTCTAACAAGTTCCCCTCTCCACGAAGCATTATACCAAATGTGAAGTAGTTGTGTGATGAATCCAACCAGTTATTGTGATATTCTGCCTGGCTTCTCAGTTGATTTTATTTGTCTCTTTGTTTTTCTTACTAAATACGGAATTCCCTCATCATACACCTCAGGTTCCTCATCCCTGGAAGTGTAATGAGTTCTGCCTTGTTTTTGTCTAACAACAACAACACACACATAAGCAAAGCAATTAAAAACAGGATGACAGGAATGTGAGTGGAAGGGGTGGGGGGTGGGGGCGATGGGGGGCATTGCAGACCCCACTTAAACAAGCATTAAAAATAAATTTCAGATTCAAGAGGCAACAAGTGATGAAAATGGTTTGATCAAATAAGCTGCTTTTTTGTTTTGCTTCGATTTCCTGCTGGATGCATTTATGTCCCTCCTCTTTTAGTGAAGTAGGAAACCTGTGAAGGCTTGAATTTATTTTAAAGGAGCACAGATAATTTAGCATATCCTAGGTCTGATATGATTGTTTTCCTCTGGTTTTGATGGTAGCATTGTCTCCCTGAGTGCAGACTGAAGATTAGTGGACGGAGTTAATTATATTTTTTGGACTGAAGATGACATGGTCACATTCTGCTCTGTCGGTGTAGCTGACCACCTGTCACCTGCCTGAGCTCTCTTTGACCTTGCCTTTAGTGGCAACGCATTCTGCTTTCCTCAAGAAACAGCCATGTGGGACTAAATGACATCCTTGACCTTTACGCGTGTCTGCAAGCGAAGTGACAATACACATAACTGACTACAAATGCATGGGCATTGCTTAGGAACAACTATACATCTAGAAGCTAAGAGCACACACACGGCATGTGCGCACAGACTGTGCAACATCCCCTTACACACGCCACAGAAGATCATCTAATATCGGAGAGTGTCAGGGGCGGAAATCTGATCATCTGACAACCAGGATAGAGACAGCGATTCTCCCCCCGCCGATGCATGCAACAGATAGCTTCCACAAACAGCAGCTCAGCTAAGGTTACAGCCGGCCAAGGCCTGCACCACGGTGCTCAGCCTCACATTGAGATAAAACAAAAGCTTAGGTTACATTTGATAGGAAATTGATAAGACAATCTTTTGTTTCTGTGCTTCATTTTTTTTAAATGAAATTTTTTGAAAAAAAGGAAATGAGAAAATGTGTTTTGTCTGCAGGAATATATTAGTATCTTGGTTGTATAGCCCTGTCAGGAGTTCTGTTTTTGTAATTTTTTTGCTACTTGATTAAATCAATATTGATTTTCTTTTTTAATTGAAGTTCATTAAATATTTAACCAAAATGTCAGCAATTTTTTTAAGAACTCATAATTGTTTAAAGAAATTCAGTTCGCACAAAGAAAGGTATCATCACTTTACATTCCCCTTGCCTCAAAGTGCTCTTAATTTGGATATGTATTTATTATTATAACTGAAGCAAAGAGATATGCCCCCCTTCACATCAGTGTAATTATGAACAAAAAAGAATTTGATTCAAATAAAATAGGCCATTTGTACACAAGCAATTAACTGGTGCGGCTTTAAATAATGTAGCCCAGATGGAACCTAATTATAGTCTGCATGCTTTGATTTGCAGTTCCTGTCGGAGTATCACTCGGGGCGTCACTTTGGCTTTTCAGTCACCTAGCGTTTGTTTTGAAATTTGTGACAATCACAGCCGATTACCATTTGTAACAGCATGCAGCATTTGGTGCAGAGGGAAGAAAGCATGGCCCTTAGCTATGCAGGAGTTTTCTTGTTTCCAGCTCAAAACTCTGCTCCTCTGTTCCTTTTACTTCACCACACACAAATGGTCTTACCTCAGTGTGTGTGTGTGTGTGTGCGTGTGTGTGTGCGTGCGTGCGTGCGTGTGTGTGTGTGTTTGGTGTGAGTGACAGTGAAAATAAGAGTGTTCAGTCTATGTGTTTGTGTATGTGTGTGATCATAATATAGTATCGTGGAGTCAGAGGAAGATCAAACAGTCAATCAATTACCCAGAGTGGGCTCCAGTGGCTGTGGCAGAGAGGAGGAGGCTAAATACCCACGATCAAATACTCCTCTCAGTCTGTCATATAATGAGGCAAACTCACCCTGCTCAGACAACAAATGGTCAACCACAGGCCGCTGGTCAGGCCAAACTGTCATGACCTCTGAGGAAGCACAAAATGGATCTTTCCCAAAAACAAAATACGCATATTTTGTACCATATCTTCTCTGCCTTACAGTTAATCATTTTTTACAGAGCTGTGAATGAACTGCCTCACTTGTCAGATATCAAATTGTCATAAATTTTACAATCTGTTATCTTTCTACTCAGTACTAATGACAAGCACACGTGATCATATTGTTGCTTTTTATTTAATTTAAATTGGTAAAACTTTTGCATTCATCTTTTTTATTTTATAAGCAATGTAAGAAAACACATAAATCCACATAATGCAATGTTTATTTATGATTTATAGGATGAAAGCTGTAGTAAAATATTACAAAGCTTTGCTTATTAAATCATATTTTGACAAAACATTCATTCAGTTGTCCATAAAGGAATCTGCTTGCAGGCTAAAAAAAAAGGATCTATCAGCAGGAGCAAAATCTGAGGTAAAAAATAGTCTTTTGGGGCCATTCATATATAGGTTTTTTTTTCCACACATAAAATACAGTTAGATAATTCATCGCTGACCCATGTATCTTTCAAGGCCATTATTTTGATTTGTAGCATAGCTGACATCTTCCTCGATCTTTCTCTCCTTGGTCGTTAAGTTTCCTCTAAATCAGTGCCCAACTTGGCTTTGATAACATCCATTTGCCTGAGCACACTTCATTCATTAACGTAAGAGAGAACGTAAGTTGTTAAAGGCCTGTTTAAGTTCAGATGAGAGCAGTTTTGCATCTGCGTGTGAGAGGGAGAAGACTTCATATCAAAACCTCCACCCTGTAGGGAAAGGCGGAGCTTCATGTTGGAGTCATCAGAGGGGCAATAGCTTGTCTTGCATATTGGCACAGAAACACCCTCGTGGTGACCCTCAACTGCGCCGAGGGTGGAGAGGCTGGCGGCATGCCGGGGGAGTTCACCGCCAGTTCAGGGTGTACGAGGGAGCACTGCTGCATCGATCTGCTGGAGGAAAAAAAACAGTTAAATCGTTAAGGAAGATACCAACAAGAGTGGAGAAAAAATATGGCCTCAAATTGGATATAAATGATAGATTAGAACTGTGAGAAGGCTGTGTCTTTCTTTCCACGACTGTGTGTTATGAAGAGCCCTACACAGGTAGCAGAGTCACTGAGAGAACTGAGTTATTGACTACCATGATTGTGTTGCACACTCGAACAAAAGCAATGCCGAGACATGCGGTGGTTGTAACTTCTTTTTACTTTTTCTTATTCTGGAACATGAACAACATTCGTAATCCAACGTGCGTCACACTCAGGCTGCTAATTACTACTCGGCTTCTTCAACACACACAGAACTTAGGACCCCCAAGGCTGCCCTTAGCGCCTGCTCAAAACTGATCCCGTTCTACACTTATTTCACTCTCAGCCAGAATAGTTACAAACATATATATATATCTGTATTCAGCTTAACATGGACAATCAAGTACAGTGCTTTTTACTAACAAAACAAAACAAAATGTTAATAAGAAAGATAATAGAATCATTTTAATGGAAGTGGGGGAGAAGTTCTTGATCTTAAGTCCACTTTAACTGGTCCCTCACAATTGCAGGGCCAGTAAATTTGACCCTAGGCACTGACTGCCATCTGTTTGTTGTACGTCATGCTGTGCAGCCTCTTATCTCAGAAAGATCAAGAACTCCCCCGTAGATACTTGTGCACACAAATTGCACAAACACAAAACACACCCGCAGCAACTGAACCCTAATTCACTCTCTGCCCAGAGCCTTACACCTACCCCTGGTCTTACTATCATACACACACACACACACGCACGCACACACATATCCATTAATGCGTCCAAGCAGGGTTCAATCTAATAAACAGGAGGTCAGTGCAATGGTCATCTGAGGCCTGTCTATAGTGAGACAATCTTTAAGGTGCTTTCTAATTGTATCCTTGAAACCCCTTAGACTAGTCCTTTAGAGCAGATATAGTGTGTACAGATAATGCTGAAAGAATTGAAGAAGAAAACCAAAATGTGTATTTGTATGTATGTTTTGAATGTTAAGCCCTCTTATTTTATTTATTTACCAGGTTCTACTGTTCAAACAAAGATGCTTTAGATCCTCACACTGAAGGCTGAAACACTAAACATCTCACAGCAAACTTGTTCTCACAACACAAAAACAAAACGTCACCTTAGTTTGGCTTTTAGGTCTAGTTACAGTTTTGTTGCATTGCCGCTAGCTGGTTGCAGCAGAAACAAGCCATCTTCTGTTAGCACTGTATATTCACTGAAGACAACTATGTACTAAAAACACAGTCTGCTTTCATCATGGTCGCTCCGATGTAGGACCAAGTTGTTGTGAGGTAGAATGAGATGCCACTGAGTTTACAAGCTATCTAACTTAATATCTGGTCTATGATACCCTAACCCGAAGAAACCTGAGGCCCGTGGACCAGATTTCAAATTTCAGTGTGACCCCAACTTGGGAACTTGCTAACCTGAAGGAGGTCAGAAAGAAACCCAGCACTGTTGCCTCCCCCTTCCACAACAGGCGGACCACCTGATATGTTGGCTTGTTGCGTCTCTACTGCCTCTGTCTTGCCTTTCCTCGGTCCGTCTTTTTGAATGAATGACTACCGCTCCACTGGTTTCACTTAGTGAGGCCATTGTGCATATCTCTGGTTTTGTTGGAACAACCTTTTTCCATCTCCTTGAAGGTGCACTGGTGTTGATTATCGAGTATCTGCTTGGATAACATATTAAAGGCCTCCCACTGGACTAACAGGTCAGAGGCTGCCATGGCTCTCACGAATAAGGCCTTCAGTTTGCATAAAGTAAAGCAGTTCACTGAGGATTCTGAGCTCCATGAGCACTTCCATCTTATGCAGTGGTATTTGGTTATTTTTGTTTATTCTGTCTCAAAGTCAGTGTATTTGCAGCTTGGTATATGTCAAATTTTTTGAATATCCTGCACGCTGCTGTTTGCCTGTAGTGTTACATAAATGTGTGTTTGTGTGTCTTCATCTGCAGGCACAGAGAGGCATGAACTGACTTCCTGGATGAGTTTTGAATCCATCTTCAGGTTCTTCACTGAGGCCCTGAAGGCAAAGGAAGAAGAAGAGGCGGAGGAAAATGCCAAAACTGTCACCACACGCAGCAGCTCCTTCAGAAACAAACACCAAGATTTGTAGAAACCCGTCAGCCCTGACAACAGGCAAAATAATTTTCTTTTGTTTGTGCTCTTTTTTGAGGTAGGATTAGAAGTGGGAGTGCAGGAAGTGTCCTCTTTTCTTTCTCTTTCCCCTCTCTTTTTTCCCATAATGTCCCACCAGTTTTCTTTCCTGTTTCATTTCCTTCAGTGTCAGTTCTCCCCTCAAGCCGTCCCCGGCTCTGCTCTCACACCATCGCTGTGTTGTTAAAGGCAAGAGTACAGGGTCGCCATGTATACATCACAATAACGTTTTGCATTACTTCTAGCTGAGTGCAACTGTCAAAGCAATATGTGCCTGAGTGTTAGCACTTCCCGTGGGCTGTGGCCTGGCTGTGGGTACGACGCACAGCAGCAGAGATTAAGGCTGACAGCACTGTGCACAATGCACTGTGGTGCACCTCTAATTGTCCTGACATCAGCCTGAAGTGAGCTAATGCTCCGCCTGCCCTCCAGTCTACACTGCTCAGTCTCTCCCCCTTTGCTTTCCCTCTTTGTCTTGGTTCTAAAAATCACATTGCTGAAATTAGCTTATCTGGTTTATTCTGCTAAAATTCAGTGTGGCTAATAAGTATGTTATTATTTATTTTCCCCCCAAAATAGCATATTTATTTTTTAACAAAGAAACTTGTTATTACTGTTTTATGATTCCATCCTATACCTCATTTAGCTTTTAAACCTGATTATTCTCAGTCAACTTTGTGATCTTGGCTTTATCATTTTTTTAAGCACTGCTCGTGTGTTGTTTTTTTTTTCTTTAACTATGAATAGTTAAAAAGTGTCTCATAACAACCTTCATATTACTCATTTTTAATAAGTCTATTCAAAACAAGTGGGTGTTTACTTTTGGCTATAGGTTTATTTTGAAAAGTTTGCAGAGTTATTTTTATTTTATTTTTTTTTTTCAGTGTGTAAGCTTTATTTATGTCTGTGGTTGATTTGATGTGATAAAACAAATAAAAGAAACGCACCTGCTCTGAATATGGAAAGTTTAGGACACTGAGAATATTTGAAAAATTACTTAAATCATTGAAATGGGTTTGAGGGATATCTCATTTTAACAGGAGCCGAAAGTCAACCCACAACACTCATAAAACCCCAATATATCGCCTTACACATGTCAGGAAATCCAAGATTTCAATAATATTCTAAGCCAGAATTATATTTCCTTCGATGCTGAAAAATTGTAACACATATCTTCTTTTATTTCTTTTTTCTCCAAAGTACTCTTTTTGTGTACTTTAAAGTGTCATAGTCAGCTTCCTGCTCAGCTCACATAATCTGACTGACACAAACATAATGATTTTTTTTTTGCCCGTAAAGCCAGTCACTTTTATAAACCGCTCAAGGCTTAATGGAATACATTTCTAATGTGTCATGACATTAGTAAAAAAAACTCAAACATGGTTACTGAATCTTGTGATACCTTAGATGCATTCTCAAATACTTCACTTCTGTTTTTTTTTTTTTTTTCAGAATTATGAAACTTGCACACTGTGAACGCCTGCTTCTTCTTTCGCTCTTTCTATCTGTGGTTTAAGGCATTCGTGGATTATCTTTCTGCTGTAATGAGACAAGTGTGGCTGATGATCATGGGCCTAATTTGCTTTTAATTTGATTTTGATCTCTCCAGGTTTCCTCAAAGAAGTTGGCTTATTATTTGAAATTTGATGAGTTTTATTTCAAGATATGGCTTCTCCTGTTATGTCCTTTTTCAGCTGCAATCATTTAATTTTTTTCCACCCTGGATTTTGTATATTGTTGCCTTAGGAATAAACAAAACTCTCCCCTCCTCAGTGTTTATTTTTTAATATCCAGGAAGCCATATGTAAACAGAACTCCAGATCCAAAGCGCAGTCTGCATATTTTGTTTAATTGCTCTTGAAGAGTTTATTTTTGCAGCAACGTCTAAGAAACCAATTCAACAAATTGTTGCGTTGATTGCTTGTAATTGTTTTATTGAAGTAAAGGCTTTTGTGTTTTCCAAAAACTATAGTTCGGTTCCATATTTTTCACTGAGTTTCTCTCGTTCCTTATTTTAATTTAACACCACTGCTTAAAAAAATGATTTCAACACCTCTGCAGCAAATTACATTTCTTTAAATTACTTTTTTATGTCAATTACTCATTAAAGCAAAATCCAATAAAACAAACTGCATCTTTATTTTCAACCTTTTTTGTTTTGTTATTGACACCTTTCTTATTCAGCTGACTATTTTTTTTTACATGGTTGTCTGCACAGGCTTTTAGAGACGAATAAGAGACAGGTGTAACACTGAAGTGGAGAAGAAGTGACCGGAAAGTGTGAAGTGAGCTGGGATAGATGAGACAGTGGAGCAGCCTGTGTAAAATGAGCTGGATCGTTGTCTCTCTGCAGCTTCAACAACTTTTTACCCACCTTTTGTAGTGTTTTATTTATTTAATTTAGTTTATTTCAGTGTTGTATATTGAAGTTAAGAACGAGGTAAAAGTTTGGAACACTACAAAGTTGCATCTGTAACTTCAACATGTTGCAGAAAAGTGTCAAAAAAATACTCTTCTTGCTCTTTCCTCCTTTCGTTTAGTCGAACTGAGCTCCTTTTAAGTCAGTTTTAAGTTGGTTTTTACGGCATCATTTGTTTTCACACAGTAAAACCGATCAGGTCATTAAACGCCCCCTCGATAAATCTTTAGAAATCTTTTCCCCGAACAACAGCAAGTGGAACCAGAGGAGTATGGGGGGTGTCTCACCACTTTAGCCGCAGATTAAAGAGAGTCACTCAGGCGAGACCCCCCCCCCCCACACCCCCACCCCCACCCACCCACCCCCACCCCCACCCCACAC
>JAVKLF010000001.1:9509202-9523683 GCA_034783495.1 Millerichthys robustus
AGAGAGAGAGAGAGAGAGAGAGAGAGAGAGAGAGAGAGAGAGAGAGATAGGGGGGGGGGGGGGGGGGGGCTGTGGGTATGGTGGTGCGAGGAGGAGGAGTGGGGGGCTCTGACAGGCACAATTTACATTGAGCTCGCCCCGCGCTGCTATTTACTTTGAAACCTGATTAGTATGGGCCGTCTATTGTCACCAAAAAGAGGAAGAAACCCTGGATAGAATAGCGGAAAAAAAGCCGGGTAAAAAAAAAAAGATGGGGGGAGGGTGGGGGGCGCACAAAGCCGTTTACGCAGGACAAATAAACCCAAAAGCTGTGCGCAACGACGAAATGGTGGTGGTGTGGGGGGTAGTTCCTAGTCAGATTTTTACAAAAAGTTTCAACATGTTTTGTCTCAGACTGTTATCTTCATCACGAACCCAACATATATTATTTTCTTACTGATCTGAAGTGGATTTTTTTGTCACTTTTAAATGCTATTTTGTCCTTGGCGTGCGCATTGCGGTACAGCATCGTCTGTAATCGGCAACAGTTTTGCTCCACAAAACTAATCATTCTATCCAAAAAGAAACAATTCATAATGTGAGAGAAATGTCACCAAGGGAGGGGAACGATGGTGCATTAAATACAAGTGAATTCCACAGGAGGGGGGGCGGGGGATGCTTTGTCAGCTGCCGAAAAATAATCTTCCACAAATAAGACGGAGAAATAAGCAGCAATCACCGAGCAGGAAGTCAGTGTGTGTCTTAATAATGGCGATAATTCAAAATTAAAGTGAAGTTGCAGCGAATTTTCACAGGGATTCCAGTCTCTCCCCCCCACCCCCCCATCGTTTGGTTCCTGCAGGCTTACTATACCTCTCCTGTTCCAAAATGTCTGGATCGCGCTGCCATCTAGCGTACGTTGTACAATTACAACCTGAACATGTACAAATGGAAAGTCATCAAACATGAATTTTTAAACACTTCAAATCAGATTGAGGGAAAAAAAAATGAGATGCGCTTGAGTTTGCGTAAAATCGCCCCTGGACTTTCCTCGGAAAGAACCATCTCTTTTTTGTTTTGTTTTATTACATGTATTTTAAAACATGTATAATAGAATAACAAGTCAACTAAAGAGCATCAGCAAATGTTTAATTGCAACATTCCAGCAAATTACAAATAGCGAAAGTTTATATGCAAATTAATGACGCTAAATAGGAGCGAATCTTCGAAAAAAAGAAATGATGTAACTTTGGAAAAAGATAAATCCCATCTTTATCACAAGCAGCAAAGTTTTACTGTCATTAATTACGTAAAATATTAAAATAGGCTACATGATGAAGCGTCAATATGCAAGTGGTCCCTTTGTAATGACATAGGAAGGATGCTTTTTTTAAGGATTCAAGCTCTCTCTCCCGTCCCTGTCCCGGACACTCCATTGAAACTCTCCGGCCGTGTCTCCAGCTCTTTGAAAAGGTGAAACCAATAAGATTAAATCGGACAATGACACCCCCCACCACCTTCTCTCCTTTTCTCCCCCTCCACCCCCATTCTCTCTTTCTCTGTTGTGTATCATTAAGATTTAACTCCGCAGATTGGTAAGCATAAGGGAAGAGAAGAAGAAGGAGAAGAAGAAGAGGGAAGAGTGAGAGTGGGCAACGAATGGGAAGCAGGGGGCTCTAATAGCAGGAGAACGGAGGAGAGAAACCAGGGGACAAAGTGGACGGAGGGTGATGTTAAAAACGAAGACGCGCGGCTGGCGGAGCGGTGGAGGTTCCGGAGGAGTAGCAGCAGGATCAACTCCAGCGCAGACAACAAGGCAAGTGCACTTTAAACATGGATTTATATATATATTCCCCTAAACGCACGGCTGAGTCGCGGAAGAGTCACAACTTTTGGAAGACATCTTTTCCCCCCACCACCAAATTATCGCAAATTATTTCTTCCCCCCCCCCCCCCCATCCACCCCACTCTCCCCACCCCCGGCTGAACGCGCTCCCCGTTGATTTGCGCATCAGATAAGCGGTGATGCTATCAAAATAAAAAATAAAAAATAAAAAAATAAACAAGATAACAACAAATAAAAAAGGGTTGCGAAGCGGCACGCGGGACATCACAGGAGGGTTCGGCACGTCCCGTTCACCGAACGAGCCCATTTGTCGCCTGAACACATAATGAAAAGATCGATACCCGTCTGTTTGCCTCAGCGATAGTGTCACCGAATTAAAAGGCTGATCAAGGCGACTTCAACCTTTAAACGCCGATTGCAGTCCGCACTACTTTGGCGTATTCATAAAAAAATATTCCAGATCGGAGGATAGTATTTAGCGCGCTGGCAGGAGCTCCGTTTATATGTCGGATTACAATAATAAAACCAATAGTAATAAAAAGTGAGCAAATGTAAGTTGCATCGAGACTTATCAAAGCAGCATTATTAATGGGAAGGAAGTGCAGTGGAATGTAGGCCAGATGAACTTATTCCAGGGCAAAAAACATATGTTCAGAATTTTAATCCTGCAAAGTTTAGTGCTTAACAGTTGTACAAGTCGCGTAATGATTTAGTATTTTGTTTTTTAACCCTTTAAAAATAGATGTTTTGTAATAATAAAAAAAGCAAAAAACGTATTGCTGCCACCTTAACTGTTACATTAGTAAATTGCAGCTGTAAAACGTTTACTTTGCAACAGGTATTTATCGTTAAAGCAACATTTAAAATAATCAAAACAATAGTTGACGTTTTGTCAAACGTTTATGAAGAAGAGGAGCTAAATGATTTCCTCAGTCTAGTCCTGAAGGACTCCTGAATGCAGCACAAACACAGAGGTCACAAGTCCAAGATCCCCTCGATAAGAACGCGTTTTCAAACGGTGCAGAGCGATGGATAAATTTCTGACTGTTCGTGGGGTTGTTTATTATTCATCGTGTTTAATCACGTCAGGGTTTGAGCCACGGTGGAGGCAGTAAGAGACGTTGTTTGGGTTGATGTGGAGACGGTTTCCTTTTTCAGGGGCCTCTGCTTCAAACGGGCTCCTGGACGTCAGGGGACAGCTCGTGACTGCCACTTTAACACCTGCCTGCAAAATCCGAGTCACAGTCAAAACGAATTATCTGCTAAACACACAAATGAGTAAAAGTAGGACTGACACAAACTTGTTATTATTCTGAGGACAACAAAAATCCTCTTTTAGAACTTTACACAGTGCTTCTGTGAAGTTAGGAAAAGTTTGCAAGTGTTTAAAATAACGCTAATAATTAAAATATTTAGAATATTGAGGGCAAACTTCGGTAACACTGACGTGCTTTACCTCTAGATTCATTTATTTATTCATTTTCTGAGGGCAATAGTGTCCCAGTTACAATCTAAACACTGAAGTCATCTTGAGGAAGAAATGTTTTATTAGCAATGAATTATCACTAAACTTTTAGATTTATTAATAACTGATGACTTCATTTCCTGAATGACCTTGCAGTGGCATATTAATCCGAGCTGTTAAAGTTGGAAACAAATGCAAATTTTCTTTTTGCAATTAGGTCAGAATTATATGTTTTGATAGTTTGATTTTTTAAATAATGAAAATAATTTTGATTTAATTACTTAGACTTCCATAAAAGACTGTCAGCATTTAAAACATTGAATTAGCTATTTAGTCATATTTGCCCACTGTTCTGAAATTGTTCAAAACAAACAATAATTCGAAATTATTTAACTTTTATATACTCTGCATTAAACTAAATGAAATAATAATAGTAATAATAATAATAAAAGACTAACAAGTTTTTGTGTGCTTGAACTGGAGGTTTTGTTGTTGTGAGTGCTTGCTGTGAGGGGGTGGGGGGTCGGGGTCGGGGGTGAAGGGTCGGGTTGAGAAGAGGCGTCAGGGGGCTTCTTTTTGTCCAAATTTGATTTCCGAGTCATTCTAGGGGCTTTGGTCGGACTGAAGTAGAGAAGGTCACCGGAAGTCGCATCTTCTCCAGTTGTATATTTTTTTTCCTTGGCTTTTTTTCATTCTATGGATCAAGAACTTTTTATAGACGTATTCTGACAGCTTTTTAAAAAAAAATAAATATATTAATAATTAACATGAAGCCAATGGACACTAAAACAGGTCTCTACTTACGAAGTGTTTCATATATAAGGTGGTTTCTAATAATAAAAAAAAAACGTTTAAAAGTTTATGTGTGGAAATAGCCTTGGGTTATATTTATTTAGTCATTATTTTTGAGTCTGTGCTGGCGTCTCCAAAGATTTTTTTACACGTGACAAATGAAAGTCTCTTTCCAGGCTCTTTGTATCCGGACTGTATTCCTAATTGACGACAATAACTCCAACGACTTTCCCAATTAGGCTTGAGGTTGGAGTTAAGTTAGAGGCACTGTCAGTTTATGCTATGGGCAATGGCTTTATTGCTCACTAACCATCATTCCTTTTAGAGCTTATACGTACTAATTACTGTGGATGGTCCCAGAGACGGAGATTAGAACTCCATTAGTGCTGAAACCCTCGTGGTTTCACAGTGCAAACACTATAATTTCGTAGTGTACCGAAAAAAGAAAATAAAAAAACCCAAAACAAAACAAACAAACAAAAACAAAAACAAAAAAGCGTTGAGACGCTAGAGGAAGGAGAAAAGTGACTTTCAACAACAACTGTTTCTCTGGGATTCTGCATATCAATCAGGTAAAACAGAAAACTGTTTTAATCTCCAATAATTTAAAATTTTAAAATAAAAAAATGTCCCTTTCATTCCATAAGTGGCTGTCAAATGCACCAACAAGGAGATGCTGTGCGAGCCTTTAAGGAGCAAAGTGGATGAAAGCGCGACTTAATGTACCTGTTTGAGTCCGTTTATAGTGGCACACATGCGACAAAGAAGCGGGAGCAGAACGAGGCTGCTTCGAGGCACCCGCACACTTAAAAGTCATTTATTTCAGGGAAACCGCGGGGCAAAGGTGGAATTCCTGAGAAATTCAACAAGGATAACAGGAGCTTTAGGAATTCTGCACGCAGATTACTTTTCATCCCGTCTTTACATTATCCCACAACACATATTTCAGCCTGCAGAACAGGAACTTTTTTTTTCAATTTAAACAAATTTCATGATTATTTGAAAGAGCAAAAATGAAAAAAAGGGATGGAGGAGGAGCAAAGACGTGTGTTGGGGGGGGGGGGGGTCATCATGAGTGTTTTCCTTCTGGGTCCAAACAGCTCTTACATATTATGTAAGGAGCAGCTACACATCAGTTCAGATTGAGCAACTTTGACAGAATGATGTTTACACTGTTAGTCATGCTCCCTTGCACTAATTGATGCTGAGTGATAGTTAGCCAAATTTTAGGGTCTGATTTTTTTTCTTCTTAGTTATTTATCTTTTGATTTGTAACTAAACAAGTGGCATGGTTCCTACCACTGTATCGTTTCGTTTCTCCACAAAACCAACACACAGCAGGGGCTTAATTAGAAAGGTAGTGTAGCTGAACCATCAACATGCTGCAGCTCGGGATGACTGAGCGCTCAGGAGCGGAATATTTTACAACAATCCAGATAAAACACAACGTAAATCCTCCCCAGAGCTGTTTCAGTGGAAACAAGCGTCATCATGCGTGTGGATAACTTGCCGATATTTTTCAGCTACATGAAGCTTGGTCAAAGATTCACGTTCATTTCAACAACTCTTTGCATTTATAAAACATCAGTAGAATCCCTCAAATAGCACAGTAGCAAGTGCTGTGGTTTATTTAAACTATAACATTTTTTAGCAAAATAACCATGAGAAATAACAGTGGGACTCAAATAAGACCCCCTAACATCCCTACACACCTGTCTGCCCACTCACACAAGGTTCTCTGGAGATTCTGAACATTTTCATGTCTGGAAAAAAAAAGTGTGTGATGTTGGTGTGTGACTTGTGTGTTAAACGTCAGTGAAGTGAAGATGGCCTGCATTTAGTGTCCAGACCTGGCAGATTGTGACCTTATCAATGTGAAACTCTTAAGATAAATTATTCATTGCACCTGTTTGATGTCTCTGGCCCGAGAATGACAAAATGTGTACGATTGGCATAAAATACTAACTACAGTGCTGCATGTCTCCGTCTATAAGCAGAGGAAAAATAATACCAGACAATAAGGTGTTTTTAAACAATAAAAAAGGGAAAATGTAATTTCTTAAAGAAAGTGGTGTAAAGGAGCAGCCAAACAAGAGCCATTTAAAGTAAGTTTGTGCGACTTAGATGATTTAAAGTGTACTATTTTCACTGCTCAAGGTGTGCTGTCAGTCGTGTCAATGTGACGTGACTCACAGGTGTCATGCGTTTATGTGGGTCATTGAAACGGGCCACCCACAATGGTGCAGCCTGCTTTGTCTTCACTTTCATTTGCGGAGAGTTTGCACGACTGAGCGGGCTGAGCTAACCTTGCTGTTTGGAACTGACTTTGTTTGTAACTTTGCAGGGGGAGAGTACCACGGCGGCCTGCCAGTCAGACACAGAGGGACACGTCAAAGGGCTGCGAGGACTGAAGCTGGAATCAGACGCACTGTGCAGTTTTATTGTAGGGGATTGATGTCGAGCCACATTTACACTAACTCTTGTTGTAAATTTAAGAAAAAAAGATTCTAATTTCTGGTGTATTTTAAGGAACTGTCCCTTTTTCAATTGTAATAAGTTTTTTTCTATCATATGCTCAAGTAGTTTGCATGTTTTTCACTTACTATTTCAGTTTTAAAACATATATATATATATATATATTTTTATTGACCTATTGTGAAAAAAAACAAACATCATAAATTGCTTTACAGGAAACTTGCAGTGGCTACTTTAAAGCAAAATAGGTCAATAAAACTCATCTTTAAGAAAAAATAAACTGACAATGACATATAACATTGAATTGTACAGATGTATAAAACATCAGCTTGAATTATGTGTGAAAGGGAACAAGGGGCACTCCAACACGTTTCTGTGTTTACTTGTGTCTGTGTGCATGTGATAGCTGAGGCTGACTCCCTCAGATGTTCCCATCGACCTCTGACCCCTGAGCCGGGGTCAAACCCTGACAAATGAGATGGTCGAGCTCTGACCAGAGCCGCCAACATTCCACAACAATCTTCTGTCCTCCTCCTCCTCCCCTGTCTTCATATCAGTCGTCGCTCACTCCTCTCAATCCGTCTCCTCCTTGACAGTAAAAAGGGGCAGCGTGTGTTCTCGTTGGGCAGAAGTGCCTTTTATTGCATTCGCTTTGCAAACCTTTAAGTATCCACTCTTCATATGAAGGAATATAGCATGACTTAAATTTAATGTCTCTGACAATTTGCTTTGTTTATTGAAGGAAGTAAAACAAAAGTGTATGAACTGAGAAGAAAAGATTCTGCTAAAGATTTGGATATTACAGCCCTCTGACAAACACTGAATATGTGTGTGTGTGTGTGTGTGTGTGTGTGTGTGTGCGTAAAGTCTGTCAGTGATGTCAAGGATGAGAAATGTTGCAGCGAGGCTTTTTACACACGCTGCTGGCTCTAGCATTTCCGGCAACATTTCTCACTCTGCCTCCCTCACACCATCCGCTCTGCTGCAATATCCCCACATTTTTCCATCCTTTCAGTCCTTCCCCTCCCCTCTTCACCCCCCCTACTCCATCCCCCCCCCCCCCCACACACACACACACTTCAGCCTTCCTGTCTTTCTCCTGCCCCACCCTGCTTAATCTCAGCCTTTCACTCCCCTTCCCTCTCTCTCTCTCCCTCTCTCTTTCGCTCTCTTTCTCTCCGCCCATCACATCGAGTCAGCTCCTCTCTTTTCCTTTCTCCACCCACTGTTCTTTTTGATTTTCTTGTTACAGAAAGCTAACACCTGTGTCTTAAGGATGAATGTGTGGGAGACCAATAGGCCCCTCCTCCTCTGGAAGCTGGTCATGGTAGGTGGGTTGTTTTGGATGAACTCTTTCCTTTTTTTGTGTGGAAAAAAGCCTAAGAGAAACAAGTTGTTGCTGCTAAATACACACATACACAACAACAACAATGCGGGCTGATACAGTAACACAGCAAGAACCACACTCTTGAACTTGATTTCGTAATGATGTAACAAAACTAAAAGTCAATGCAATACAATGTTGAACTTAATAAATAAAAGACCAGTTATATATGACTGTATGTGTTTTTTTTCCTTCACTCTTCTCTCCCACTTGAATTGCAATAACATTTGATGTAGGCTGTGATTCATTGGAGGGTACAGCTGCTTCGCATGATTCTTGGACTGGACAAGACTGTTTCCTCACAGGAAATCTGATCACATGTCTTAATCACACAGCTAGATCTGCAGTCTAATTGGCTGTGGTGGGCATCACCATGGCAAATGTGGGTGCAGCTCTCTGCTTTGAAAAGTAAGACTCTGGTGGTGTGCCTCGTTGCAATTTTGTCATTTCGGGAAAGAGTCAGCTTGTAGGCACATCTGTGGGTAACTGGACCTCAATCTGTGGTTATGATGGTCTACAATGCAAAAATAAATAAATAAATAAATAACACGGTAACACAAAAACAATACAAATAACTCCAAATAGTGCAACAGTTCAGCTGCAGATGAAATGTAAATAATGAAATCTTCTTTTGTTATTCTCAGTTACATCTCTAAATAACTGGTGACAGCCATTCTGGTGCCTGTAAGTCCAGTACAAATAAATTATAAAGCTCTTGTATCTTTCTTACCATCATTAAACATCCTGCCAGGGTTAAAACGGCCAGCAGGGGACAGAAAACAAAAAAAAAGAACATGCAGGCATATGTGTGCACTCATGGTAATGTTCGTGTCCATAATGCAGTTCAGTTGATTGTGTTTAAATCCTTTTCTTCCTTATTCTGCTCAGTGTGTAATCAGGCAACTCCGGGGTGTAAAAGAAGGGCTCGGAACTGTTCGATTCCATGCCACCTCCCACCGTTACCTCAGTCGTACTGAGCCACGGATGCCTACCCCTGTCCCCAAGGGGTTTGATCCCCCCCCACACACACACACCCTTTCTCAACCAACATGCACCCAGCATCCCATCCGCCAATCTCTCCTCCTCCCTTGCTTTTGCTCCCTTATTCAGCGTGTAAAAGCACCCCCTGAATGATGGATTACAGTGTCACTGCAGCCTGCGAAGGATTAATTTGTTTCATTGATTTCTCTTTAGGCAGAATGCCAGCGTCTGCCGCTTCCCACCTTTTCCCCAAGACTCGCAGCTGTAATAGACGGTAATGGCCTAAGACAAATCAACCCGTTTCTTGTAAAAATAGCACCGAATAACCTATCCCACCTAACAGCCTGCACTCTGCTTGCAAGCACAACAGGGGGTGGTGCAACAGTGGTAGGGCATCAGGGGGGTGGGGAGTGGGGGGCTCAGCGTTCAATTCATTTTCATCCGTCTACTTTTCCATACAACTATCCCTCCTCATCCTATGCTGAGCCAGAGGAAACCACTCGGCCATTCTAACAAAGCCATAAGTCTGCCATACTTACAGCTCCCTCTCAGGTCTCACAATGGATGGGTAATGACAGTACTGTCTGGAGGGGGGCTGCAGGAGTTGGGCCATTCTCTTCAGTAATGGAACCTGTAACTGCCATTCCCTACACACCTGCAGGAACAGCTAACTGTTAAACACAGTGATCTATAGCCAGGTCCTCCTGCACCCCACTAAAGCTGAGAGGTTTAAGTGACACCAATGAAATAGCACATCTATTTTTTTCCCACCTTTGCATTGATGCTTAAATTATTTCAGTGTTATTCAGAAACTTATGGGAAATCAATAGAGTTATTTCTAAACAAATCTGCAGCTGTTGAGGCAGTCCATTATCCTCACAGACTAGCAATCCAGCATTCTTGACGTTCACTGATTTAACACAGACATAAGATGCTGTCACGTCTTTACTACTCTGTCACTGCCTTGAACGATGGGAAATCCAAACTGCCTGTAACATTAAGAACACCACTACAGACTGACTGTCCTTGAATGCTTTCCAGTCCCGCAGAGATTTATGAGCTGAACCACATCCATTAATCCACTGTTGATTTGCTGTGGCTACCCTGCAGGGTTTTTGGGATCAGATATCATACAGTGCTGAAACTCATCCTGTTGTGCACAATTCTAGAAAGCAACATTCTTACTAGAACTGGAAAAGATTTGGTAAACTCTCTTTAAAATTAGTGCACATCTGAAATCCCTGCATGTTCACACCAAAGCGGATGGATGATAGATGCATTTATGACAGAAAACACTGTCACTTATTTCATAAATGACAATGTAAAACAGGGTGGCAATTCATGGAGGCTGAAGTGTGTGTGAATTAGAGCTGATATACAATGCAATAATAACATAATAACGACACAGGCCACAGGGAAATCTCACCAGGTCCCATCAAGCAATTTAAGCATGTTTACAAAGCCACAAACTGAGGTTTGTGTTCAGGGCCGAAGCACCGGTCACCTGGTGCTTGACTAGAGTTCTCTGTTAAGCTGCCCTCTCTTGAGTAAAACCTCCCCAAAGCCCCCTCATGTCTGACACCACCAGGCCCTTCAAATACTCCTCTCAGATAGAGGATTAGGTAATCTCACCATGATACTGTTTTTTTCTTCATTTCTACCATTTCATCCCCTGTTTGACACTCAGTACTGTCCCCTTCATTCTCATACATTACATCCTAAACCCCACTCTCTATACTCCAGACGTGCTTGTTTTACTCGGGACCCATCCATTTTCAGTGGTCCTTATAGGATCTTAAGTGCCTCTAGAAAAGGTTTGTGTGCAGGTAATTTTATGTTTGTGACTGCACTTGTCTATATTGTGGGTGCTTCACTACAAGGTAACATCTCATGATGAAAAATAATCATTCTTTCGTTACTTTTTGAAAATGTGACAAAAATGTATGCAGTTTAATAGTTTTGGTAATTCTTTTTGTGACATTTTTGTTCCTAAAATGTCTTTTCAGAATACAGTTTCCCCCATAACAATTTTGCAATTGAGTCAGAGTTGAGCTCATTGTTATTAAAATACAAATGACTAGATCGTCAGCTAGTCCAAATCCATACTTCTATTAGCCACCTGTACATATGTATATCTATGTCGATGAGAAGCTTTAGGGAGATAGTGTTTGCATTGCCACAGTCAAAGGTCATGACTGACCAATAAAATATTTCTCGAACTCCATCAATAATAGCGACATGTAGACTAATACAGTATGTGACTGTGGGCAGTGGGGGGAGGGATCATGCTGTGCTTGCTTTGAGCAGAATGAATGAACAAGGGGCCAAAAGGTTACAGGACAGACCTCAGCTCCCTACCCATGCACCCTTTATATGTGCATTTGATAATAAAAGGGGCAATTATAAAGGTATACTTCAGACAGGTCAAATGGGAGAGGGCAAAGTGCAGAACCTTTAAAGCACTGGCTGGAGTCAAAGGTTAGAAAAGATGCAGGAGCTCATATGCCACTGCTGGACATGGGGTAATAGAATCAAAGTAATAGAAAGGCAGATTGATGAGAAAATATTTGATTGTTGATTTGATTGAGTGATTAATGCAAAGTATTATAAACACACAGAAGTTGTGATCAGAAATTAAGGCACTGCTGTTTTTCAGCACCAGTAACAACATGTTTCTTTCATGTTTAATTTTTATATACTGTATGTTGAGCCATCAGGTTTTGTGGCTTTTGTGGCTATACTAAATATAAATAGTTCAGGGTCACATAAGGTCATGACTTCCATTTAGTACCAGTGACCAAAGCCAAACATAAAGGTCAAAGTGGAATTGCCTGAGCCACAGCAGTGAGGTATTTGCTCATCCACATTTATGCATCACATTGGCAGTGATTTATAGGGGGAGATAAATGTAAGGATGGGAGAAAAAAAAAAACACTCTCCTTGTCTTATCCTGTCAGACTCGGCAAATACACTACTCACTCATATCAATCACCGTGGTGAATTGCCATGGTACGCTTCCTGCTCAGATTAAAAAAAAAAAAAAAACTGTCTTTGTCTCACTCTGCCTTCTCCCTCAAGCTCTGGGGAACACACTCAAGGTATTGTTGCATTTTCACAAGATTATATATCAGCATTCCAGAAAGCTGTGAGCCAAAAGTAGAGAGTATGTTCAAAGAAGAACGGCACACTTTAATTAGGTGACACAATTGTCTTGCATACTGCCCCCTTGCTGCTATCCATTTTTAAGACCTTTTAGAAACTTTTGCATGATTTATTTTATTCTATTTGCAGGCTTCCACAAATAACTGCAAAATAAAAGATTTGTTATTGAGCTTTAAAATAATAATAAAAAAAATCAAGACAATTAAAATAACTTATTTTGGAGAGAGTTTTATTAAGAAGATCACCCCTGATGGAGATCAATTTTCCCCCTGCTGCAGTCGGAACGTCTGTTCAGCGTTCTGCAGGAGCAGCCTGACTCTGCCTGGGCCAGCAATTAACTCCATATCCTGGCTTTTAGAGGTTTGTGAGACTCTCGAACATGAGCGTCCTCTCCATGTCTTTTTGGCTACTCAAATGTGAAAAACAGCCAGGCACTGGTGAACCACAGTCTTTGCAAACTATCCCCGAGTGGTTCAGAACTCAGCCTGGGAAAAGTCAAAAAAGAAAACAGGCTTTTGAACTTGCGGCCAAAACAGAAACATGGCTTAGTAAGCTGCTTTTTAACCTGAACCATAAAGATCTATTTTCCTTTCCTTCAATAGTAATAAATTTGCTCTTTTCCTTTATTACACATATTATGGTTTTCTAGATCAAAGAGTGATAATCTGGGACACAACAGATACCAGTGTGCATTACCCAACACTTGCCATTAGGCTTATTATTAGTGAAAATTTCAGTAACTTTTATGTGACAAAAGTTATTTTGGTTACAGAGAAACATTTGTAGTCGTCTGACTCACATTGTGTTGACTGCACCATTTCGTTTTGAGGATTCAATTTTTACAGTATTTAAAAACAAGCAACAACATTTCTTTGCACACCAGCAGTTATGACATCTGTCCTTCCCTCCCTGCACGGACAACAGTTTTGAATAGCATTTATATACAGGACAGATACTGTATGATCTGTCACATTCATCTCTATTTTGCATTCACCATGGGACATTTGAACCACATCAAAATCTATTACCACCATGCAGATTTAGTTCCTACTGACAACACAAATCATGATAAGATGAAGGAGTGACTATAAACACCCGCTCTTATATATCACATTGTATGAGCTGAACTGGATAGCAGATCTTGTCATCTCCGAGGGATGGTCTAAGGATGGACTCAAGATATGAGCATGATTACATCTCTGTCTATCTTTAACTTGTGTTTTATAATACCTCAAAATCAAACAAAAAATATAAATAGGTGTGTGTTTATCTGTATGAGCATCCATCACTCAGCAGAAGGAGCTCCTACTCAGCTGCGTGTAAGGAGAGATTTATGCTGTAATGCATCAAATCAACAGACCTTTCCAGTAAAATATGATTTTATCAATAGGTTTAATCAATAGTGCATGCAGGACGCTGTGTAATTATTACAGAGGTCTGCGTCAATAAAGCTGTCATGCATGACCTCTTGCTAAAGGCTTTAAAGACGGAAAACACACACAGTTGAAGAAAGGTTTGTGTCACAGCTGTGGGATGTTTGCTTACCTGTTCATAAAGTTATGTGTTTGATATGAAATGAGATTCAAAGACTGATTTCAAAATGATATATGAGGTTCTTTGAAGACGGGTCTTACCATTTTAATATTATCTGTTGCAGATAGTGTTTAGTACAGATTGATGAACTATTGGCTAATCCAAAAACCAATGTGAACTGCTGTGGCTCAGCTACAATCTAAAACAATATCAAAGCGGTTTATGTAAACACTGTTTTATAAACTTTTACTATGATGTCTCTTTTGGAATAAGGGATTATTTATATATAAATGTATGGTTAATTGCAAGTGCAGCAAGTTGCTCCTTTAATGCAAATTGGGGCACTTCCAACAGGAATATTATATTTTTTCCTGCTAAAATAAAGTGTAACACAAATAATGAGTTTTTTCATTTTTTATTTTTTAAGCTGGTCATAGTTTAATTTAAACAAGATGGTAGCCCATCTATACAGATATAATTTAAATTAAAAGATAAACTCTTTACCACAAGTGATAAATAAAACAAAGGAACAATTTAAAGTCTTGCTTAGGCTATTTATTTCCAGTTAACAATACAAACAGCAGTCCTGCAGAAAAAAAAAAAGAAAAAACAGTGCGAGTCAGAGTATTTTTTCTTGCAGACAACAGAGATTATAAATGATGGCGATGAGGATGGCCACCTTCTTAGTGAAGTGAGGACCATTTCTTTTAGAATAAGGCAAGAGTTGAAGAACGACTGTCAAGAAGAGCTTTGTATTGCATTGCGCTACACACACTATTAGCCTCAATCAAAACACACACACACACACACACACACACACACACACACACACACACACACACACACACACACACACACACACAC
>JAVKLF010000001.1:9561429-9572796 GCA_034783495.1 Millerichthys robustus
CCCAGTGTTTTTGCTATTTAAAATACATTTTAGATTAAAAGTGTGTGAGGAAAGTGAAACATATGCAACTCGGTCCCCAAGTCTTTACTTTCATCATAAATGTCAATCTAACATGAAATAAAGAAATGGAGTAACGTTTCTCTGTTTTCCCCATGATTTCAGCATCCTGTGTAAATCCATTTGTCATGTCTAAGTGGGTGCTGAGAGATTTAACACTCAGGACTTCATGACTGTTTTTTTAGTGGGCCAAAATGGCTCATGTTTTCAGTTTTGAGTCAACTCATTTAGTTGCACAGGGCTCAAGTGCGGCTCAAACAATCCAACATTAGACGCATTTTGTAAATCAGAGAAAAAACAAACACATCAAACAGGTAACGTCAAAGATCTGGTGGTCATATGTACAATAATAATCTCCATAAAAGTCTGACAGTCATGTTTAAGGCTGATCTGGCAATCAGCAGCAGATCAGCAGACAGTGAGAAAAATGACTTTTCGTACTTCCTATAACATGACTGCACTTCCCATGGTGTGGCATTTCGCATAAACATATGAGCTAATCTTAGCTGTGGATAAGGCACCTGCCTCATTCCACTAAATAAATAAGCCCTGTATCCCAGTCCTCCTCCCCCTGTGCATCTCTTCACACCCCCATCCCTCCAACTCTTGCTATGCCCCTGCTCTCCATTTATTTCTCCTCCTCTCCATCAGTCGTGTAGATGGAAAGAGGGAACGAGGGAGAGTAAAAGTGGAAAAAATAGAAAAGGGCTCATATCATCGCTGGGCCAAAGGTGAGTCGCCTGGGGAGGCAGCAGGAATGAAATTCTCCCAGTCCCATTTTACCAGCCATTCAAAGCACATTACTCTGGAGAAGGGGAAACTTATAAAGCCCCTGCACTTGAACACATTTCTGTGTGTTTACGGGAGACAGAGAGGGCTGCTCCACACATGCCTCAGTAATAGATTCCCAATTTAGGCTCACTTCTCTACTCTCTTCCCCTTTTGTCTTTCTGCCTCTCACTTTTGCTTTATCAGTCTTTCTCCTCACTTTCCGCATTCCTTTTCTCTCTATATATATTTGTCCATTTCTCTGCAGATTGTTCTCTCTCTCCAGCTTGGACACATTGAGAGTTTCTTGCAGCTAGGATGCTTAAAAAAAGGAATTTCTGGAGACTGTCTGTGTCTTCCCCTGTAGACACTGCAAATTGTTTCACTGAGGAGAACTGATGGTCTTGATGATATTACCATTATCTTCATAACTTGATGGCCATCTATGACAGCTAACTGTAGTGAGCTGCTGCTGTTATAAATTTCAGCTTAAGTCGGTACCTCTTTAAGAACAATGCAATAGTTTTCTACAAAGTGGGGCATGCATGAAAGTGTGACTGATCAAACTCTTTTAGGAGAGATAAATGAATGCTAGTTTTTGTTGTTGTTTCAATATTCTAAATTTGTTTATTTCCTTTTCAACTAAATTTTTACCTTGAAAAGGTACTGATAATTCTGAATTATATTATGATGAGAATAACTGCATCACCTTTCAAATTTCAGCTCGTGCAGCTGTGAGATGATTTTCATCACAATAGCAATTACAGAAAAAAAAATATACTACCAAGGTGGAAGAGCAGCATGGTTATAATGGATGCTAAATTAACTTATTTGTAAGACATAATATCGATCTAAATTGTAGTAGGGGGACAGTCTCATTATTGCATGTTTCTGGCATTAATTTGGTCTACATGAAACATGAATAGAGGATGTTTTGTAAAGTGTATTATATTGAATCAAGCACTGGTTACTTTGTTATAGTTTGTATTGACACAGATAAGTTTGACTAAAACTGAACTAATTATCATGTTATGGTTATATTACATGAAGCTGCTCACAGGCTATGATTAACCCCAGCACCTTTCCTAGTTTAACAACATAGCGGTCATTGGGTGTTATATCAGCAGCTTTTAATTAGGTTAGCATGTTACAATTTCTTGGATTTTGATTGGATGCTTGAGGATAAAAGTATACCATAAATGCCTATGTTTGCAGCAAAATGTTCCCCTTTGCACTAATTGAATATAATTGAGACACAGATGTCACAATGCTTTGAATGTTATCAAGTTAGGTCTAATAGATAGATAAAACTATTTGATTAATTTGAATGTTAAGTGCTTAGAACTAAAGGTGCACAAGCAAATTTCACCCCAAAATGATTAACACCCACAGGCTTTTGCACCTAATTCTATTTTAGTAAGCTATCTTTTGCTATATTTTCATTATCACACACTTGTAAAGTTTAAGTCTGAGTGATGCTTCACAGCAAACAAGGGCAGAACAAGAACTGAATAAAAAAACCTAAATATCTTAGTGTCTTGTCAGAAGCTGTTTCAGGCAGAGAAGAAAAGACATCACTGAATGTCTTTGGAAGTCAGCCGTTTAGAGTGGACAGCAGGCTGCCCATCAGTGACAGGCCTTAGGCCAGTGTAAAGTGAAAGAAACAATAGGAGCTGGCAGGTGAGACCCGGCCTGAAGTCAGATCATACGAGTCCAGCTGGGGCTAACACACCAGCAGACAGCAGCGCAATACAGGTGGCCTGACACAGATGTAAATATGACCTGCCATTGATGGGCTTGGAGTGAAATTGGTTTGGTTCAAATCAGGATTTGTTTACATTAGGGGACTGTCAAGACGGAATGTTGTCACATGCTTATGGCCTCGAGAAAAACATACAAAACTGTGATGGATCTCAGTAGGCTTCAAAACCACATTGGAGACTGTCTTTCATAACCTGATTAACCAGCCAGTCTTCCATTGACACCCTAATCTCTTCTCAATTTCCCAAAGTAGGAACAAAAAGGGCCTGCACCCCTCTTTTCTTAAGACCATAAGGGTGTATTTTAATCAACAACGTGTGCAAATGAAATGTCACGCCCTTTAATGTGCGAGCATCATGGGAAATGTCGATAGAAATGTCAAGTGGTTGCAGGGATGTGGGACCAGAGGGGTTGATATCATTTGTGGTACGGTAAACTGAGGGGCTACTGGGCATTCCCAACCTTAACACAGAGGGAATTTTGAATTTGTTTCTTGACTGCAGTGTATGTGGAAGTTGATCAAATTTAATAAATAGATTACACTGTAAAATGCTGCTTTGGGCTCATATAAAGATACCTGAAACAGTAGCAACTATGACTTATACTTATCACTTATAGATATTTTTAAGAACAATTGCATTTGTTTTATGTTTGAAAGTCAGGAGAATCTTTTACACAAAACAATGAATGCATACTTCTCACATGCCTGTGCAAATTCTCAGTTATCCGGGTCATCGGAACAGCAAACAGGCTTAAATCGGAGGCAACCGGACTTAGATCAATTCTTGTTAGAAGACGTTTCGACACCCATCCGGGAGTCTTTGTCAGTTCTGGTAGCTCGCACTGAGGTGTCGAAACGTCTTCTAACAAGAATTGATCTAAGTCCGGTTGCCTCCGATTTACGCCTGTTTGCCATACTTCTCACATTACCATAATATTGTATATTAGGAAACTCAGTTATTGAAGGTAAATTCCTGCCTTAATGTGCATACATTTATGCTAGCATACTCACATTTTGGTTCACCACAATGGCTTCAAAACAAAACCGAAAAAAAAAAAGATAAACATCCAGCATGTTCACTTTGAAAAAGCAATGAGCTTTTCAAATAATGTCTTTCATTAACTGATCAAAGCAGATTTAGGTAAGACGCCTTCTTTTTCCTGCTCTTTGCCAACCAATGGTTTGAATTTTGCTGATTTTAAAGCAGAGAGAGATTATTTTGCCTCACCGATATAAGCATCCACCTGTCAGAGGGAGTTAAGAATGATGGCCTATCACTGACAGTTACACTATCAGCCTGCCCAAAATTCAATAATTCTCAGTGGCAAATAAAATATAGGGAAAATAAGAAGTGTGCCCACCAGTAGAAACATGGCGGCTTGTATCTTGGTGACGACATAATTCTAATGTCAAAAAGAGAAAGAAAGAGAGACACAGAGTTGGTGCCTGACTTGTATTTCTGCAGACAGAATATGCAGTGTATAAGTATGGCATGCTAAAGTGCTACACCAGAGAGGACCTTTGGTTCGGGCTCAAATTAACTGTATGGCAGACTGGCCTATCAACTGCAATTACCTGTCTTCTGCTTCCTGAACCATCCTGGTAATTTATTTCTTTATCCCGCCCTTTTAACACGTCTCCGTGCTCCCTCTATGTTCTCTCAATCTAAGTATTACCAGTGAATGTAATTAGGCATTGGTCAGTTGCATGCAACTTGAACGTCTTGAGGGGCATTGCCTGTAACGCTTAGAATGAAAATAGTATCAATTTTGCTGATAAAAATATAACCATTCTAGCCACAATATATACACACATGTGTACATACTGTCGAGATGATTTTGAGTGGGGTAAGGTTGTCTTTACAAAACTGTAAAAAGGTGCCATTTCGCTGTCAGAAGTAGTCAGATGCATTTATCCACTTCAGTCCTAGTCACAACTGATGGGATTGTGAAACCTCAGCGGACACGAGACTTCCCTCTGTGTACTAAAGCTAATAAAGGTAAATCTACAAGCAAAAAATAATGTGACAAATCAATTGTTCTTGTCCTCACCAATGGCAGACTGAAAGTATGCTGTCCACCATATGTTATACAGTAGATAAATGCCATATTTTTTTATAGTTATAAAAAACACAATAATTTCAATGTTTGGTAAATCACACTGAGAGTTACCAATTAGAAGCTGCTGAATCAAAATGCAAAAAATAAATGATCACAGGCAGTATCACTGTTTGTCTTAAATAACATTATTGACATACTGGATTGTGTTATTGTGTCTTGTGTTATAGGTTCACAGGAACAGTTTATTTATTCAGAATGTCACATTCCTGTTTATCATTTAGTAAAATATAATAAGAAACAAAATATGTGAGAAAACTGAAACCTTAGTGGAAATTCAACCACTGGTGTCTGTACTTACATCTGTATTCATCACTGCAAGATGTAATTAGTGCTTGTTTTTATATATTAGCAGGCTGCTTTAGTGTATCTGTTGAATTGGATGGTGATTCTAGGGTTAAATCATCCCTAAATCCACCTTAGTGACATGGTTACGGTCATGATCCCTTGATGCTAATTTTCCTGGGGCGAAAACAATCATTTAGCCATGATGAAAAATCATGTAAGAAAAGCCATCGCTTGGCTCAAGAGCATTTATTCGTGCAGCCTTGTTCTGGTTTGCATCATGCAGTATCATCTCAGGGAGACCAAGGCGATCTAAGAAATTCAGCCATTTGGTCACATAGTCTTTTAACTACAAGCAATAACATTGGGCAAGTAGCCAGATGCAACATCAGACCTATAATCCCCTCTGCTGCTTTCGTTTCATCATGTTACAGCAAATGTGGAGCGTCTATAGATTCTTGACGTTTCAGGAATGTAGCATAAAATTTCAAATGCATCACCTCTCTATCAGTGTTTGGTGACATTACCAACTGTGTAAATGAAAGCCTAAACAAAACTAGATGTGCACACCTTACATGACAGATTTGTTGTGTTTGACTATTTGTCTTTTATTATTTTACCTAATCAATCAAGTTCTCTCACTGCAGCCGGTATTTTTTTCTTTTACAACTGCTATTAAAAAGCACAAAGAAATGTTGACTTTTTCTGGGATGAAAAATTTAATTGGGGCAAACAGGTTTTAACATGAAATATACTCTGCAGGTGATTTAAGAAATCAGTTAGGTGTGCAGATTGAAGATAAAAAAAAAAGATATAAACATTATGAACTAAAAAAAGATAGTGGAAAGCATCATGCCGACTGCTGGTGTGGGGGCTGTGAGGGACAGACAGGAGTAGGTTCCATTTTATTTTCAGTCCAATGTCAAAAGGAATTTCATATGCTAATATGAAAAAAGTGCTTACTCCGATATTAACTCTCTACTGGTGGGAGCAGTATAAGAAAAGGTGGAGACAGACTAAAGAATGGCATTGGAAGAGGCCTGAAGAACAATGAAAGAGTTATAATGCTGACAGTAAAATAAAAAGAAATGAGAACTCAATTAAAGACAGAGAGCTAATGAGGGGGTGGGGGATTGCCCTTAGATATGTTTCAGGAAGAAGAGATGGTAAGGAACTCTCCTGCCCTAATGAGCTTAGCCCCAGGGCCTTACTCACAGGTTGACTGGCATAGGCTGAATGACCAAATGGCTACTCAAGACGGCTGTAAAATCTGCTGCTGAGGTGAAGAGTTGCACAAACCTTGATGAGCTGATAAGTGGTGATTAATTAGAAATAAGTGGAATGTTGCCATTTATGAACTTCTTTCTTGGCTGTGAGTGGACTGAGTGTGAATTGTAAAAGTCAAAAGTTTGTTTCACATTATAGTGGTTGTAAGAGAGTAACATTTAAAAAAATGTTAACTCAATCATACCCTTGTGTTGTTATGTAGTAATACAAAGTCAATTTATTTATTCAACAACTTTTTCCTTTGGTTATTAAAAACAAGTAAATAACGAAACACACCAGCCCTTGTCTAGCACATGAACATGAAGTGAAAGAGAAATAAAAATGAAGATACAAAACATACAGATATAGTATGACAAACACGGTGTTCAGATTGATGAAAATGGCATGGGGCAGGAAATGGTCTTTAGACAAATGGACACACAAACATCCTTGTACTAATGCAAACAAACAAACAAACAGCACTGTTATTTATCACCAAGGCACCTGCCTTTACATGGATGGGGTCGATTGCACAGACCTGACTCATCCTTAGGTACACGTCAAACCCCAGGAAGTCTCTGACTGGCATGGAGATATTAATGGTGTGGAGCAAGAGAGCTGCTGGGAATGGCAAATCTCTGACTGTGGGGATGCAGCGGAAGTCTATCTGGGATCAAGCTCCCACCCGTCAGCCCTGAGTTTTGATCTACAGTGAGGCACTGCTTTTGATGTCTTAATCATCTCCCTCAATCGAGCTCAGGGAGGTTGGGGAAAGCAGAGCAGAGAGGAGAGGAGGGGAGAAGAGAAAAGAGGCAAGAGGGTATGGAGGGAAACAACGGGGCAGCCCAAGGATGTGAGAGATACCAGCTTTGTGTGGGAGAAGGATGCATGAGATTGCCTGTTTCTCCCTGGATGACTAAGTCTCAGTTGTTGCCTCAGTATCTAAACTAGTTGTAAGCACATTCATGCTAGCTATCCTTATTACAAGTTCGAAATTGTCTTTATTCTGCTTGCAATCTGTGTAACAGACGACTTCTAAATTCATCTTTGCAGACAACCTGAAGAAGAAAAGCATGAGGAAAAGATGTAACTGCGACAGAAAGTAAAGTTCAGACAATGTTGGAACGTTAAAATGCACAGAAAGCCAGAGTCAAAGAGGTTCACAAATGATCATAAGAAATACAACTGAGAGCCAGAGTTCAGCACAATCCAATTAAATTAGCAACTACTGTCTTAAACAGGGAGCAGAGGCCAGAAAAAGAGAAGAAACAATTTAGACGGGGTGCAAATGAGAGATAGAGGAAAGACACAGAGAGAAAGAGAGTTAAGATTAAACAGTCAGATAAAAGAAGAGTGAGTCAGAGATGTATTCATTCATCAAAAGTTAGAGACCCTCACCCACGGCTTCTCCTCAGGGCTAAGTGTTCCACGGAGAAGCCTTATGAGCAGAGGGAAAAGTAAAGATGGAGTGAAGAACCCCTCCACCCACCAACTCCAAACCCCTACCGAAACCACTATCAGTATCTAAAGAGAATGGCACAGCATGCCTTGTCATCTCCACACTTCTCAGATAGAAGACACAAGCAATTAATAAGTCAACAAAAGTGGGGGGTTTCAAATACCATGTCATAACGCCACAACACACTTCTAGAGAACAAAAACCAGCACAAGTCCTCAGAAAAAGAAGAAAACAAAAGAAAACAAAACAGTAGTTTTTATTCTTTTTGTTAAAATATGATGGGGTGGGGTGGAGGGGAGTTGACTAATGAGATATTTGAAGCTTAAAAGAAAGTCTCTAATGCAGCAACATACTTCATTTAAAAGTGGGATTAAGAGGTCAGTTGTTGGGAGGGGAGTTATCAGCTTCTACAAATAAACTG
Source organism: Millerichthys robustus (assembly GCA_034783495.1). NCBI lineage: Eukaryota > Metazoa > Chordata > Actinopteri > Cyprinodontiformes > Rivulidae > Millerichthys > Millerichthys robustus. Next base: position 9,569,565 of record JAVKLF010000001.1, read on the forward strand.
TAAGCGGTGACAAATAAATGGTGAGCCAGCAGTTACAAATGATGCAGTGGTGTTCAATAAAAGTTAGGAGAAATAAATGAAGCTAATGTTTTAGCAGCACCTTTTACCTGGAGGTCTGTGGTTAAATAAACCTTATAGAGTGAGAATCTTGTAGAGTCAAGTATGACTTTGTGCTCCAAATCCTATTTAACTGAAGAAATATCTCTCAGGACAGTTTTCTGTAATTATCTTACTTACATATATTATGTTTGTATTTCTTAGGGCTATAGGAGCATTTATTAAACTCCATTTTAAGTTTAGTTAAGATACAAAATTCATAGAAGAAATACAACAAAAACATCATTATGTGTGAATAAGGAAACAATAAGTAAGCCATTTAAATCATGGTGGTAGACTGAATTAGTGGTGGGTTTAATCCCGAATCTGCTTATCGAATTTTGTATTCTGATTGGTTGGCTACTTGAATTTTAAGGAAACTTTGTACAGGAAATATAGTTGATTTCAATACTTCCGCTATTTACTGTGAAATGGGAGGAGATCTGTTTCTGGACCACAGCTCTAAGCAGCTGCTGAAGCTCAAGAAAACATGCATAAAGAAATTGTCTGGATGGGTCTTATTGAAATAATATTACACTTGTGCGTATGACTTCAAAGGGGTTTTATGCGCAGATAAATCTAACCCAGCACCAGAGCAGACTTTCTCCCCAGAATAGCTTACAGTCCTAATTTAGTAACTCCAGAGTCAATGAACAGATACAGTAGATAAAGACCATTGATAGAGACCTCAATTGCCACTCTTGAGCAGAGTAATCTGAGCTCAAAAATGAGGTGCACAAGACATGACAGTGGAACAGATTTTGTTAAATGTGGACAAAATTTTGTTATTGAGCTTTCTTTTTACTAAATTATGGTGCACATTAACTCCAACCCCTTAACCACTGAATTTAATCCATCAATTATCCAGAGAGCTGTTGCAAATTCTCCTCATTGGCTGCAAATTATGGCTTCTCACACACACACACACACACGTCTCATGGCAGATTTGCCACTTGCTATATTTATCTGGTACCGATGCATATTTATTTCTAATTCTTACATGGCTGCAGGCTCTGCCGTGATTCGCCATCCTCCACTGGCATTAGTGGTCTATAATAGGGCTTAGAATTACATGTGGAACCCTGTTGAAGTCCTATGGCTGGATTTAAGGTGGGATTTATCATGTTCAGAATTATTCACTGCTCAAGCTCATTTCCAGGCTGTAGACAGTATGACTGGGCTATGAGACCCCCCAAAAAGTCAATATGGAATATCAGGAGGATGGTAAGAAAATAATAGAGTGTGAAGAAGATAAAGTATTGGGGAAAGTCTAACAGGGTGTGAGAATGAATGAGCGGAAATGGGCTTTTTTAGAAAAACTTAATTTCAGCTAAAGAGACAAAATATGGTGATGAAGGTGAGCTGAAAAGCTATGAAATTTATTTCAAGTGACTGCAGCTGAAGATAGCATTACTGCAATATCATTGTATATTAAAATGTTAAAAACTAACATTTAAAACATGAATCATGTATGCATGTCAGTAAAATAAAGTGATCAATATAATCAATGAATTGTTATGAGTTGCTATCTGCTCAGTTTTCACTGTATAACAAACCATCCTGAATCTCAACACTAAATTTTACACTATATTCACACTAAATACTTCAAATTTTATTGTGGAAAAAAACTACGAAAAATATGGTCAAATGGATCTTGTCACTTTGTTGATGCTGTTGAAGTCTTAGGAGAGCTCAATTCAACTGTCAAATAAAAGAGGACATTAGATGAAACACACACACCTCAGGGGTTAAAACATGTCTGAGGGCAAAAAACAGGGTTAATTGAAAAACAAAAAGTCCCAGACAGTGTGGAAATGAGTGCATATACCTGGATAAAGATGAAAAAAGTTAAGAATCAATGAAATATTACATTTTAAAACATTGATCTTGTTTAAGATCTTTAATGTTCAAACAAGAAAAGGCAGCTCATGAAGGCCAAAGTTTACTGAGACCATTTGAAAGGAAATCACATTCTGACGCATCCAGCATTCACAGTAGTTTGGCTACTTTCAATGTTTTAATGTAACACTCAAACAGTAGAAACAGGTAAGTTCATGACAATTTGTACTTTGAGGATCTTCTCAGTACCTCAAACCCTCATAAAGTCATTAAAACTGCTCGGGTTGAAACAGATTTATGTTTTCAGATTCTTGTAATAGGACACATAATAACATTTTAAGGCATAACCAAAAGGAAAGATGCAATCAAAAATGCAAGCATTTTAGATAAAAAAACAAAAGAACTATCTTGCTTGACAACAATGTCTTGCAGTTACCCAACTCCAAAACTTAAATCAGATCAACACTTTTATTCTTGTGATCCATATGAGATGAACAGTTATTTTCTTTTCGAAGAAACAAACTTTAGGAAATGGCTTTTTTTTATCAAGTGAATAATTAATGGCATACATCTAATGGTATCATTTTTACTATTCATTGTTTCATTTGGGACTACCCTTAAGACAAATGAGTTATCCTAATTTTTAATTAGCAGAACAATGTTTTGTTCCTTTTGGCAGCAAACTGATAATGCCTTTATCTGAACACACCTGCTGGAGGGCTCAGGAAAATAATGTTTTTGAATACACTGTAGGTGTTAAAATGCATTTCAAACAACTTCAGGTTCAAGACAGTGAATAATTAATTTCTTATACACAGTTTAAAACCAAGCTTAATACAGAAATAAACCAAATCTCAAAATGCTTCTCACAGCACTGTTTCCACATCTAACTGCAATAATGAAACATGGGTTTGCACAAGAACAGAATTCAACAGTGACTCTAAGAAAATAACAACAAAAAAACAAAAAAACACAGAGCAACTTGACCTTTGCCACTGTTGGCAGCAAACCAATCACTAGCACCCATATCTGAACATGTGCCTGAGGCCAAACTCTCTCTTCACACACAGCAGGAGAGAGGAAGAGAGGAGAGATGGGATTTGTTTCAGCCACATGATGATGATACAGAGAATCTGTCTCCACCCTCCCCAACACTCGCAGCTCCCCTACCTTTCCCAGCCACAGGGCTTTTCCTGACACCTCCACATTCATTCTATTCTTAATAACACACACACACACACACACACACACACACACACACACACACACACACACACACACACACACACACACACAC
>JAVKLF010000001.1:9589319-9599440 GCA_034783495.1 Millerichthys robustus
ACCCCCATCATCCTCTAATCCATACAGGCCACAACCACTCCAGATAGCATCTTCAAACCTGCTGTGAACAGCCCATTCGTAATATTTTGGAAATACTAATCTCCAACATCTCTTTGCCACTTCTTCTGGCTATACACAGAAGCAGCTGTCAATCAAGTAAAGCACTAATGTGATCCATATGAGACTCACTAAGTAAGGAATCCTGGAAATCCCACATTCTGCCCTTTTTATTTACCCTCCAGTTAGGTAGACAAATTTTCTTATTGATACAAGTAATGAGAAGTTTGAAAGCAGGGAAATGAGTTTCTTAGTTTATTTTTTTAAAACAGTCTAAATCCTGTTTATTTGAAACAGTTGTGATGGGTAAAGGAACACAAGCAGGTGAAATGAACCACATAATTGAAAAATCCAGGGTGCAATCCAAAACTAAGTGGCCTGCTGAAACTATACCATGATGGGCACAACAAATTTAATAAATAACTGCTGGGCATGCAAGGGGGGTCGTGGGGTGTTCTGCACCATCAAAGGAGGCCAATGTTTCCAGGGGGTTGCAAAGTGTCTGCCGGGAGAAGAGGTGACACCAAGTGTGTTGTCAAGCGTAAATCCCAATGCAGAAGGCCCTCCCGAGATGAGTGTCCCTCTATCAAAGGTCTCACTGACTCTGAGTGCCATTTGATCTCCGCTCAGGAAATTCAAAATTCCAGGCAGATGAGGGGTGAAACTGAGAGGCCCTTAAGCCCAGCTTGTGCTAGTGATTAGAGGCAGCTGTTTCGATTCACATTTCGGAAGACTTGAACTCTGCAACCTGCCACTTTTTACATGGTAGATAAAAACTCTGAGAGACCAGCAAGAAGACAATGGCTGTAGCCATAAAATTGACAGTCCAATAATCAACAACATATTAGTTAAGTCAATTTTTAAAGGCAAACCATTTTTTCGTGTTTACAAATCCCCAACATGCAAAGCAAAAAAAAAAAAAACTTAAGATATTTTTCTTTCACAGAGTTTTACATGTTGATCAGGCCAAGGTGACATCTTCCTTAGCTGTAGTCACACAAGTCATTAGGTATTTGAAAAAATAAATAAAGAAAGAAAAAAAGGTAATGAAACTACAGAAAGGTCATGATCTTTCCTGAACGGAATGTGTAAGAATGTGAGTGATGAAACAAATAAAGGATGCATTGGACAATGAATAGAAACAATAATGGAGTGAAAAAAGGCAGGACATTGAGTCAAAGAGAGACGGAGAGGTGTGCGACAAACAGAGAAAAAGAGGCAACAAGCGCTGAGTGGTACGAGCACATAAACGATTAGTCCTAAACATTATCTGACAGCTGGATGCTTGACCTTGGTGGGATTTGAGCACAACAACCCCCATTTGCATCCATTCCATAAGTAATTTTGACACAATTCTTATTCAAGTCAAAAAGAGAAGAAAGAGGTGGGCAGCTAGCTTGTCAAATCTTAATCAACTTTTCAACGATAAGTTAAAGAACAATTATGATCTAGGTCACGAGTAAACAGCTGTCAGATGACTACTCTTGACTTATAGAGCCCCAATAAAAGTAAAGATTTTATGTTGTTTGTTTATTCTTGTTTTCAAGAATTCAGTCATCACACAACAATAATAGATAAAATATACTAAATATGAATTAGCAGAAAACAACAGAACGTTAAACTGAATTTTAAAAAGTTTTAATCGTTAAATCCTCTAAAATGCTAAATAAATGTAGATTGTTTTTCATCATTACTAAAGAAAACCTGCCAACAATTTCTTTCAGTGAACTTTAACTTCTTTTTAACCTTTTGAACTTTTCCTTCTGCAATAGAATTATACTAATGAATGTCTTATCAGAGAACAACAAAAACGACCAGTGATCCCTTGACCTCTCACAACTAAATGGTAAATGACATCGGGAACACTTACCTAAGAACACTGCTGCTTTTATCTGCATCCCAAATGTCTATTGCCAAACCTACCTTCATGTACATGACTTTAGTAAAATCACACAGCTTTGCCATTGAAAAGCAAACAGTAGTGTTCCCATTTTGAGCATAAACCCTCTACCAGAGGGAACGGAATAGTGAGACGTTGCATTTAATTGGACCCTGTGAACCCTGCTTTGCCATAAACCCAAGTGAGAGAAACTCCCTGCCAACTCTTTGTGCCACCCTTATGTGCTGTGGGCCGTGCCCTGGATTTATTACACATTTCTCACTCTACCACCACACAGCGAGCCAGTGATCTGGACCTAGCACTGGGGCGTTAATTGGTCAACCTCTGCCAATAAGCAAGACCAATAACTCATGACCGCACAGGCTTAAAGGTACTCCAGAAGACATGCTGCATTTTATAGAGCCGTGTTTGTTTATACAGTATGTGCTGATCAGTCTGTGTGTGTTCCTGCACCTGTCTAGGTTTCACATTGAAGTGAACATGTGTGGGATGTGGCTATATTCAGAGGAGCAGAGGCTGAAGAAGGAAAAAAAAGAAGAACGCTCAGCACTGACATTAAGAGTGTGGCAAGTGATAGTAAAGAAACAAGTTCACAGTATACACTGTGGGTTTGGGCTCTTATTTTTACTGAACTGTGGTGGTTTGCAACAGCACAAAAAAAGTGACATATTTAACTTGACAAGTTGTCTGTCATTTCTCTCAATTTCTCTTTCTTGGCTGTGACTTTTGCACAGCATTTAACAAATACGGGAAAAACTGAATTTCAGACTGAACAAAAAATTGTGACCCCTGTGCTGTGCTAAAATGAACACTGCATCAAATATGATATGCGAGTACTACTCACTAGTTTAAAAATATACCAAATCCCCACAGTTTTTAACTTGCTTCCTCAAATGCTGCTGTACTATGTAATTGAGTCACACTACTACTGTTACTCTCGGTTTTTACACACGGACATTTTCTGAGCCTAGTTTACCACAAATACATGTATTACCAGGTAACACAAAGCAGCACATCAAGAATTAACGCACCAGCCAAACGTGGTCTTGTGGCTCTGACGCTCCGCCAGCTTTATTATATTAATACTAATTATTCTTAATGTGCTGTGCTGTAAACTATTACTTTAGGAAAGACCCTGGTCTAATCAGCCATGGCCTTGTTTATATAAACAGGTAAATTGGTTAACAGCAGTATGTCTCCAGTGCCCTTATTCATTTTGTCTGGGCCTTGTCAAAGAGTGTTTGTGGACTTGCAGATGGGCATTAAATCAAACTCACTGTAGCATTAAAGCAAAGCCAAGACTCTGGGTTTTGGTTCCATTTGAGAGCGTGTATTAGTTTGACCCTGAACCAATAAAACACACTCCACTTCAAAAGAGCTTGCCACTAAAGCTGATTTGACAATCACAAACTATACACCACTTGATATTTTAGTAAAGCTACAATTTAATTCATACAAACAACAAACGTTCAGGGTTTTATTTTTTAATTTTGATTTAGTTTTTATGTTTTCTATGTACAGTCTACTTCAGACACATGTGCTTGTGTGTTCTGAGTGCAAAGAGGCAAAACAAACTACAAGTGAATCTAAAAATGACCCCTTTTGTCTTGCTCTGGCAAGCTTGCTTGTTTACCATTGACACAGATGTAGTGGTGACAATAAGAGCTATTGATATCATCTTCAACCATGACAGGCATTAAACGCCCTGATTCTGCCCGCTTCTGTATTAAGCAACTCAAAAGCTGATTTCAATTGCCAGTTCCACAGTGGGGGGGCACCAAGGAGGCAGTCAGACAAGGGAGGAAGGAACAGAAGCAAGCAGAATCTATCTGGCAGGCAAGAGTAGCGCACCCACCCTCAGCCCAGAGCCTGAAAACTCAGATTAGGGGGTGGATCAAAGCCTGGATTTAATCTGGGCCACTGGGCAAGGGCGGAGATTATGGCACCATGGCACAACGTGGCACAGAGGTTTGCCCTCATCTCACGTTTGTATATGGTTATAAATGTACACCAACATTCAATCTGTGCTAGCAGAGAAAAATAAAACGGTGCACAAATCATCTAAAACCATATACAGACAAACTATATGGTGCTTTAATTAAAAACACAAGAAGGTGATCTAAGTTTAAACCTTGATCTTTTAAGAATGGCTGCAGGCAAGAGGAAGACACAAGTTGACTGTGACATTGAAGGAAAAGGAAGTGTATAAAGTAAAGGAGGGCTTAGAAATGAATGTTCAGGGTTGACAAAAGGCAAAAAAGCTCCATAATCTCCTCTCTTCACCCACAATGCTACACAATTCACCCAATCAAGAGGTTTGGGTTTCAGTCATAAGATTAAGAAAACAAGTTGTAGCTTTTCAGAATAACCTTTTTCTATTTTCTTTTTCTTCTCTGGAATTTTTTAAGTCCAACTGAATCAATTAAGCATAACATCACTGCAGACAGGCTTTAATTATAAACAATTATTATAGTGTTAACTGTCATATGTGACAACAGGGGCGACCAAGCTTGCATAATATGTGTAACTAAAATAGCAAACATATTCATTAGACAACCCCTGTATTGCTGAATAAGATCGCTTTTGAGCTACAAGGCTTCACCTTCGTTAAACAGACTTGTATATTTTACATTTGGAGTAGGAAAATTGCTTATTTTCTCTAGACATTTTTGTCACTAAGACCTCCCCTTTTCAGAGGTTAACTTCACAAAATGTTTTGATCGTTAAGTCAGTTTGTAATGTGTCTTTAGGGTGTTATCTAAATTCTGCCTTCCCCCAAATCTACACGTACCCCCAAGGCAAAGCTCTGAATGTCTTTAAAGGAGTAATGGGGAGACGTGCCAGAGTAATGTAGTGCACTGACTTTCCTTCATTCCTCACAGACACCCCCCACCCACCCCCAGTCTTTTCTCGCACACATTCAACTTATATCACACACACATGCACAGACACACAAAGTGATTGACTCTCAGACATAAAAGCAGACCTTTGCTTTGCTGGTTTTACTTGATTAAAGTAATGCAATGGGGTCTTGGCTTAGCTAAGTCTGGGACAAAGAGCAATATTTGTGGGGTCCATTCTCACTCAAAGACCCTCTTGTCAGGGGAGGCCCAGAGTGAGCTCTGGGGGAGCAGACCGGCTAAAGGCCAGGCCATTTATCATAGTCTACCAAATGAAAGAACCCAAATGTCTCTTTCTTCTACCCATCTCCATCTCACTTCCCATCTCGCACTTTTGGCCTCTCTTATTTTTTTCTCCATCCTTCCTTTCCCTCATCTTCTTTCCTCGTCTTTGTCTAAATCCAGTGGGAGTTGGGCAGCAGCAGCCCACTGTCGTTGCCTGTAGCAGAGCTCAAATTTGAAGAGATGTTTGGAACTGGGCCCCACTCTTGCTGGGGCCCTGGTGCTTTTTTTGTATGTGTGTCATGGGGTGATTTGTCAGGCTGTGGTGGCAGAAGTCGAGCCCCTGAGGTTGAAAGGCTATGACCTCGGTAGTGTTGTGTCTGTGTGCGTATCGTTGTGCGTGTGGAGACCCGCCTCAGGCTCAGAATAGACCCAAGCCTAAAATTTGGCAGATAAAGGGAACCACAATGTCCTCATTTGCATACTTCAGGTAGACACACTGTGATAGGAACTGACACATGTGTGACAGGCTCAGTAGCAGTAGGGTATGAAAGAGGAACAAGACTCTGCAAGCGAGTTTGCGAATGAACCTGTGAAGACATCACATTCAGTGGGAAAATTTACTACCAATCTCCACTGCTCTTGGCCCTGACTGAGAAAAATCAATACCATGCAATCTCTCCCAACATAACAAGACTCAAAAAAGTAAACAATGGCTTTGTTTACCCATCTGTGCGTTTGCCCCATTGGTGCCTTTGTGTAGGCTGCTGGCCTGCGCACAAACAGAGCAAAGGGCGGGCACAAGCACACACACACACACACACGTGCGCGCGCTGACAGATGACACACTGCGCCAGTTCCTAGCTGTGTTTCCCCTCACTCTCCGTCTTTCTTGTAGGCTCTTTCCTTTTGTCATTAAAGCAGGAAACACTTTCCCACTTGGTTTGTTTACTGGTTCCCACCTCTCTTTGGGGAGTTTGTAACGGAAACAGAATTCATTCTCAGCTGGCCGCCTGCCTCGTCCCCGAACACACCCCATTTCTCCTTCTCCTCCACTCTCTCTCCGCATTGTCACAGCATGGATGAGTAGATTACATATGCTTCCTTTCCGAATGAGTTCAGTTGTAAATAATTGAGTGAGTTATTGTGTATTTGTGTGACTCAAGGATTTTTCTTTTATTTCTTTTTTGTTAAGAGTCCTACAGTAGTAGTTTTGTCTGTCTCAGAAGTAGAAAAAACAAAAGAACGAAACAGATTGTTTTAATTGTATAGGTTTTGTGTCCATACAAGTACAGATGTGATTCATGGATACTAGCATACTGAATGAACATTCAAAAATATGCTTGTTTAAGAAAAGTTCTGCATCTCTTCGAGAAAAAGGTTAGCAGCATTGGAAGCAGACACTGCTCTCTAAAATCAATGGGTGGAGGGTAAAGGACTCTGTGCACTGTCTATCAGAAAATTTCTGGAAATATTTATCAGTCAATAATATGCCACAATAATGGAGCAAGCAAGTGAAACATGGAAGCAAAATACCAAACAAACAAAAACAGCAGAGGTAGGCGTAAGTTCTTGCATTTCTGGTTAGGAATGTTATGATGATGGCCAGTTAACCAAAGGCTTAGGGACAGGGACCCACACATATCCTTGTTTAAGGTCACATATAGGTGTGCACCGCCCACGTCTGTAATAAGGCCTGGACACACTCACTCAGGGAGAAGGGGGGAAACCGAGGCTTTCGCAATTGTAGATGCAATTATGAAGCAATTACTGTAATGATCTCCTGTGAAACTTATTATTGCATAGTTAAAGCAGGAACAAAGGGATGAGCACTTGCAACCTTTTCAGATATGTGCCCTTTTCAAATAAAACTGGATAAAAAGCAAAGGGTGTGCAAGGCAAAGGGAAGATGAGAGAAAGCAAAGGACGGCGAGGAGATAACAGAGTTAGTGCTAAGAACAAGACAAAGCTCCGTTCTTAAATTTCATCATCTTTGTATGTATACATCTGTGGGCAGTAAGGCACTCGGGGACTTTGACAGAATGTTTGCTAAATGTATCAGAAGAATTTAGAAAAGGAACCTTGGAAAAAATGTTTTGGAGGGAATGTTGTTGCAAGATAAATGACCTCTAAGATAAATGCATGTGGGCCAGAGTGGGCCACCCCCCACTTTATGCTGCCCCACTACCATGACATCAGACCAGAAGGGGAAAACATCCGCTCTTTGTGGAAGAGCGTGATTTAATTTGTACCTTCCAACAAGGGGTAAATATGTTTGAACTGTCTCGATGAGACTGCAGTGACCCGATCAGTTTCTCACGGGAAACTGCTCTGAGAAGGATATCAGGCTCACTGCATTACAACTTCACTTTTTAAACTAATCTAATATCTGGGCTCTTCTTTTCTTTCACTCCCCCCCGTCCTCCATCTGTTCCTATGCTCCTCTCGCGAGGCTGTCACTCCCTGCTGTCCAGGCTTCATGTCATTCCGGCTCCTGGCGTTCCCCAGGGATGATCCCCGTGACCTTCTCCCTGTCTTACTGGAATTGACGTCAAAGGTCTTGTTGCTAAGAATGGAGTTTTGTTTAGTAACAAATATGACCCTTTGCCTTTACTCAATCACCCGCTCATCCCTTCTCTAACACTGACTCAACTCACACTCTACTCAATGTGAATGACTTGGCTTTTCACACACATTTTTTTTCTTTTTTTACCTTCCTTAATATATATTTTTCAACCTTTTCTAAACTTGCATCAATGGATCTTCCTTTCACTGGCTTTCTGCCCCATGGTCTCGTTCTTTTTCTCCCAGGCTATCTCATGTATTTTTAAATTTTTTTTCTAGTCTACAGGGGCTCAGGAAGGAAATGAAATATGGCGGCCAAGCCTCAATGGGCATGCTCATATTCTGTGTAATTACCTTGGGCTAAGGACTGGAGCTAGGCTCAGTATCTATAAATCTGTACTCTTCACTGGCCCCAGCCGCCTTTTGAAACCCTACCCAGCCGACGCATCATGGTGAGACTCTGACCCATGACCTTTCACACCGCCAGGGCTGCTGGGAGTGACCTGTGACCCTACGCTGGGCTCTCTAAGAGTCTGCTCAGTCTGACCCCTTCAAGCTTCATGACCTTGCAAGTCACAGCTGTGCCTGATCTGTCCTTAGGGGCTGGAAAGGAACATGTCAAACAGTGGGTGTTTTTTTGGCACTTCTGTGTGCGGGCATGCAAAAGTTTGCTGATGTGTATGAAGAACAGTGGATGGTGAGTTGTGTGACTTATGTCCATTTATGTGTCAATATATTCACATATCTTTACATCTTACCCCTGCATGGATTTTCACAAGAGTGAATGAAGTGTGCATACATACAAATAGGAAGGTTACCCAAACAGCATATCTCTTACAGCCAAGGCAATTTCATGAAGTCAGAAAATCTAACATTCACGGACACAAATATCATAGACTCCTAATGGTTGCATGTCTGTAAGCAATACTAATGTCATATCTACCTTGAGATAGAGTTATGACAACATATTGATCCAAAAGACACATCCAATTTCCATTTATGGCAAAAACTAGCAGAGGGACTTCTGCTGCCGCAAAGAGGAGTCCGTCTCTAATTCTTTGCCTTGTTCTTGCATTCATGCTCATCGAATGCACACTCTTTCTCCTCCACTGGCCTTCAGAGGCTTGTGTCTGACTAGAGCAGGGCCTCTGTGACCTGCAGCTGTGTTTACTGTCAACACAGACCAGTGTTAGTGCAGCTGGGAGAACAAGACAACAAGACAGGGCCAGACAGAAGACAACATGAACACATCCCACAAAAAGCAAAAACTTATATATCTATATCAGAATATTTCATTGATAGATCAGTTTTAACAAATCAAGAATGCTGTGATGACAAGGAATCATAGTCTTGCCTGTGGTGACACATTTTAGAAAGATTCTGCTCCAGCTCCAGCTCCTGCTCCTTTGTGCCTAACCTACCAGAAAGTACATGAACTCCTGCTTATATTTGTTTGCACAGGGAGAATGTGGAACTGCCGGTGGATATGAGTGGAAAAGCATGCTCCACAGACCCCTCCATCCACTACATGTAAAATACACACAGGCACTAAAAAACACAGTAACGCTGAGAAATGACAAAACACTGCATACTTAAATATCCTCTTGTGCTTATTATCCTTCCTCTCGTCTTGCACACCCATCGATTCAGTGGGACAGACTCTGGTTCACACACTCTGCATCCTGTGTTGCACAGTCACAGCATAATAAACATGCACGTACATGCACACACACATTTCATAACAGCACTTTTATATTTTTCTCTAGGATTTAATCTTTCATGGGAGCCTGCAGGCCCCACCACAGTTGTGGTATGACCCCACCATGTGTGTCAGGCCTGGGAGAGAGGAAGCTCTGTTAGTTAGCATCACTCAGGAAATTCCCTTTTGCTGCAATCAAATGCCCAACCATCTCATCCCAAATAACCTTCTAAGAACCCCATTATTAGTCATGACATATTCAACTAAGTATAAGAAAAAATAAAAATAAAAACATTTAACTGTTTTTCACTTTGCAAAGGTGGAATTTGTACTTATATGCTGGATCTAAATATGTTAAACACACACAAATGTTGTGTTTTCAAGGTTGTCTGTCATCATTATTGACACACACGTATAGTCATGTGACTACATCTATCTGAGCAAGACCTTCCTGAAATGCTTTTTGACAATCTGCTGTAAGTTTCATTGATGTGATGTCACATATGCAGATGACACCTCCACACATTTTCTTCTTCTTTAAAGCATGCATATATACAACCTGGCAGCAGACTTTTGAGATAAATTAATTTAAAGTGCACTGGCCTTAACACCTGTGGCCTTAACAAAACCTGTTGTGCTTTTCTCTCTATGCATCCATACTATTTCGATCGTCCTCCCTATAGCATGTTTCCATGGAAACAAAGCTTGTGTTATATATATATATATATATATATATATATATATATATATATATGTGTGTGTGTGTGTGTGTGTGTGT
>JAVKLF010000001.1:9621698-9639395 GCA_034783495.1 Millerichthys robustus
ATATATTATTTTCACAGTGCTAATAATGATGCCACACACTGAATCTGTCAAACTATTTCAAATGGTGCAATCAGTGATAATCTTGGAACTTTTTAACTTTTTCATTTTATATTTAGCTGATAATTAATTGCTTTCACTATACTTTTGGGCCCAGAACAATCCAAGACAAACTGGTCTTTCTGCATTTCCTCTTGCTTTTGACTCTCTATTTACTCATCCCCTGACAAATTCTATCTCTACCCTCTTACCCCTCCCCATTATAATATAGAAAGGACAAAGTGACACAAATGAGTACAAAAACCAGCTGTTTCAGAGCCCCATTTGTCTTTGCTTCTGTTAACACACAGAAAACAAAACACTGTCTTACCCATCTCTAAATATTGAACTTAGATGTGCAACCATTTTCTAAACAACATGTTCTTTTCCTCGTTTTGTTCTGGTTAAACCATGGGGTAAAAACAGAATTGTCTCTAAACTGAATGTTATCTTCAGACTGATTAGACATGCTTTGGGGTTAGACCCAAATTGGTGAATGCTAAGCTTACAAGCAGAATGACGGAGAGGTTGATGGCCCTGTTATCTTGCTGTGGTTTGCTGGTCAAGAACAGGGCCACAGGGCCTGGTTGCAATGCAGCAATCCAGGCCACAGTCTGTCTGGTTTGCCAAACTGTCAGAAAAGGATGAGACAAAGCAAGAAGTAAAAGCACCACAAACACTATCTATGGAAAGCTTTTAGTAGACAGAATCCAGTAGGCCTGACTCTAGAACATTCTACACCATATTTATAAACTGCAGTGTGTAGTTAAGTATGAATTAAGGTTCAGTTTGGGTGGATTTGACATATACAAAATGACAGTGTGACAGGTTGGTGCAGTTATGTTGTTTGCGGAGCAGGGTTGTCTGAGGACTTTACAGAGACAGGAGACAAGTAGAAAATGTGAAGACCAACATTTTCTGTACCTGCTTGTTTTTGTTCAGTGTGACAAAAGGCCGATACTTATTTTCCATGGTCATTGCATGAAAGTCTGGGTATATCCTGGACAGGTCTTCCAGTGCATCCACATAGAGATGAGTAACCTTTCATGGTCACTCTCACCTTTTGGCACAATATAGAGTAGCCACATAAATATGACATGGATGTTTCTGGACTATGGGAGAAAAGTAGAGCCTCCAGAGGAAACACACACACATGGATGAAGATGCAAACAATGCAGAAAAACACACAGCTGCAAGTTGAACCTGCAACACGCTTGTTCTGATGCAAAGTTCAGTTAAAGTCAGCACATCATGCAGCCGCAACAAAACAGAAACAAATATAAAAATATGCTACATTTTCATTATAAATGACATAAAAGCAGATTTAAATCACAAACAGACAGAATTGATATGCCAATTAGAGACTTATTTGCAAAAGTGTTAACTGTTCATCATTTTATGCATTCAGTTCAGACCGGGAAACAATGCCTCATGAAATTAAAATGAATTAGGGCCGTCTGTTTAGTGCATTACACAATAAGCATGCTGCATGAATATACAGTAATGCACAGTAGTGTATGCACAGTAACACATTAGAAGTAAAGGTGGTAGTCAATCAAACTCCATATTTCAATATAGAATAAAACAGACATGATGGAAATGAAATATATACCACTACTTTACAATCAGTTACATAAGACTTAACTTACCCTTGCGCTTGTAACTGATAAAAAAACATAATTGATAGAAAATCAGAATTACAAAAGTACATCTAACAGAGCCTCCTGGTTTTAAGTTTTTTTAAGAACTGACCTCTTCTTTTCACAACACAGTTGCACAGCAGAGACTACATTGATGTTACCTTGATCACTGAACTTGCAGTGGCAAATACACAAACTCAAATAGCAGAAGTGGAGAGGAGAGTGTGAACGAGGAGAGGGATTACAACTGCAGCCTGGTTAAAACATATTTCATAAATTGATCCAGTTCACATAACAAAGCTGGGGAGCAGACAGATAGCCTGACCTTCACCATCTCTTTAAGCAGGCTAACAATAAATAAATAAAACCTTGTGCTTTTGACAGCTGCTATACGTAGGTCTAAGTCAGCAACACCCTGGACAAACTCTTCTTTACCACTAATGCTGCCGCTTCCTGCCCCTGGAATCGTTGTGTGGTGTATCTTTGAAACTTCAGGTTATTCATCATCCTCCGTAATGTATCCTTTCTCTGGTCTAGCTCTTATTCAACCTTTATTCCTCCAACAAATTCATTTTGCCCTTGACAGGGCTCAACCTGTGTTATGACATTGGACACCCCGTGTGCAGCTACTACTGTGACATGGGGCAACAGGCATTTAAAATCTGCCCATTTCCAACTGGACAGAACCTTAGATAGAATACCCAGTCTGGTGGAGAGGGACAGATGAGGAACAGTGGTAAAGAAGAAGAGTAGAGGGGAGGGAGTCAAGAGTTGTGCAAGGACAGCACAGCTTTGTAAGACCATTACAGCTGGCTGTGGGTTTAATGCCTTCTCCCTCCTGAAGGTGTTTTTCAGCTCCAGCTGATAAAATGCCCCCGGGCAAGGTGCTTAGGTCAGGTCTTCAAACACAAGGGGTAATCCATCCCGCCTCTCTGGCTGATTTCGCCACTCTCATTTCCCCACTCATTGCCTTAATTTGGCAGCAAAACCAGATCCTGTTGGTGTCAGCGAGCTTAGTGAATGGGCAAATGTCATGGAGTTGCAATGGCAGAGAGAATTGTCAAGCACCTTGTACTATACATGGCAGCTGCACAGGAAGATAATAGATTAATTTCATGAGTGTCTGAGGGCTTAGAGAACAATTGCTTTTTTTCCCACCCATACCATTCTTGTAGGATTGTTGTCTCAAACTGAAACACACATTTAGTGCACCTACTCTAATCTAATTTTCTTGTAAAATACACACTAAAACCCACATGGATTCATTATCACCCTTCTGAAATTTTTTTTTGAGGGACATACGTATATTTCAGTTTATTTTATAATATAAGAGTTTGGAGGCAACAAATAGCGTGCAGATAGGAGTCACATATTTCTGAGATGTTTGTGCTTCTGAAAAGTTTGTCGTGAGAATTTTTCACCTCTTATAGTGGTCTCTTATAGTATGTTACATAATTTGCAGAAAATTACAAGATGCTGCAGAGTTGAGCAAGGTTAAGAAAACAGTTTTCCTGTCTTTGCCTGTTTGGCGTACAGACAACTGAAATGTGTGGATAGTAGATGACTAGCAGCCTCATAAAACACCTTGCATGTATTTACAAAGACATGGGAAGAAAATGAAAATACATGATTGTCAGAATCCATGCAAACATAATCCTAGATGCTGACCTACGTGTTCATAGTTTAAATAAAGACACTTTTTTGACAAAAAATGAACGGCTTAGTATCTATTGCTTGGACTGTATAGTGCCATTTGACCTCAATTAGGTTGAAAGCAGCCCATCGTGTGTCTGGTTGTGGAAGTGCATGTCAAAGTGTTGCGTCTGAGGTCATCTTTTATGTATCTCTCTTGCCCTCTCTCGCTCTCACTCTGTTTAGCTCTTTCTCTCTCTGTTGCTATGACGCTGCCCAGTTTCAATGAAGAACATCAGTTTGTTGTTGGAATGATACAACTGAGCCAGGGCATTTTCACGGGCACTGAGCTTTTGGCCTTGCTCCACAAGCTGCTCTGGTACACTCTCAATCTGCACTTCAATAAAACCTTTTCATACTGGTAGAAAAGAAATGATTTTTTCCCCTGACTGCATCACAAAGAAGGGGAGGAACAATGGAGGCATTGGGTTGTTGCAGCCCTCGATTGAGACATTCTACTGAAACACAGCGCTTTAATATGAGGGCATTCCAGCTGTAGTACAATCTTCCCAGAGTGATTGAAATAGTTAGCATTACTGATACTGCCGTTACCTGAAGGGAATAAATATCTTGAATTCTGGGCCGCCTGCTAAGATATGCCACTATAGCAAGCAGATTTCAGCATCTCTGATGTCAGAATGCTGCACAAAAGAGAGGAAAATAAAAAGATGAACAAGAGAAGCAGTCAGGGCAGTTATTTTAGAAATTCTGAGTATCTAAATTAACTACTTTCAGAGTTAGCTAAACTCAATGCATTACTTGCATCACTATGGTTCAACATTCCAACCTATTTCTAATAAAGAATAATGTTTTATAGCTTATTCGTTTTCAGTGTGAGTTGTCTGTTGGATACAAGCGTATAGATGCATGGAATGCTAACCTGTTTCTAAACAGCTGCCTCTGTTGGGGCCTTTACCAAGGGGCACCCAACAAGTGAAACAGTCAGAACAAGGGAAAAAAACCAAGCAAAACAAAAGTCTTTTCAAGTCTAGGACTATGTATAGACTTAGTTGCCCCGCTCCCCTTCCTACCCACCCACATTTTCTCCTACGCAAACTCAAAATTAAAAAAGGGGGTCAAAAAAGGAGTGAGAGGAGGGGGAGAGAGAGGGGGAAGAGAAAGAGACAGAAAGACAGAAAGAAGGGCGAAATAAATAGAAGCAAGAAAACTTAACAAAAAAAACATGACTGAGCAGGTTGTAAAGTGACATTTATTTTTTTAATGATTGTTTAAGAGTGGCTTTAGCTCAATTTTTGTTTGTGTCTATGTCTGTATTTGTTAGATGGATGTGCGATTATAAGGTTTTGTATAGTGGGTGTGGGGGAGGGGGTGTCACAGATTGTTGCAATTGAGGCGATGGTCTTATTCTTAAACTTAGTTGATCTCAAACAGTATCTTAGAGGACTCTTGAGTTTCAAACATACAGAAACTAATCAGTTTTGTTTTTAGATACACAATCATATTTGATTATATGTTTCTCTAACAGATTGTGAGACAGAGTCATGTCTATCTGTAGAAACTCACTCCCTTGTTTTTCATGAAGCAACAAAAAAAATGTACTTTTCACTAGGCTCTTTTCCTAACATTCTAAGTTGTTTTTTGTTTTTAATTAAAAAAAGTCCAAACTAACAAAAACCAAGAAAATAAACATCTTTTGAATGAGTATGCAGATAAAGTATGTGATGCTTTCTATTTCTTTTGCTTTCTGTCAAACTCACAAGTGAGACACAACATCTTGGTGTTTGAAATCATTTTAGTCTCCAGTCAGCTGAAGATAAAGAAACACTGCTTGCCTTCACCACAGGTCTCAGACATTTATTGCTCCTAAGCAGCCCATAAATCTGTAGCACTGGGATGTTTGCTAAAAGGGGGATATGGGTCAAAGGTCAGTTAGTCCTGTCCTTTGGCCCCCACACGCCAGATGGCACCTCAAGGTTTCTCAGGCTGTCAGAGGGCTTTTTTTCTCTTTCTTTTCGTTCTACTTTTCTTCCCAACACCCTGTTTTACACCCTAACTCAGTCTGTATTGTCACTCCATGTCTCTCCCAGTCCTACTCTAACTTCCTAACAACGCACCCATTTCCCCCTCTCACCCATAAGGCCCAGGCCCGCAGGAGTTCACGCCTTCTCCTTCTGGCAGTTGGATATTTTAGTGCAGCTTAGACGGGAAGAGAAACATGAGCAGGCAGTGAAAACGGCAGTTAAATCCCAGTTAGTGTTGGGGAGGCACTCTGCAAGCACTGGCATTATCATCCACTAATTACTGCTTTTTGGAGGATTTTCCATGTTTTCTTTTTTTAACCCCTACATCCTTTCCCTTTCCTCCCTTCCATTTTGTTTAGCAAATAGCTTTTTATAATCCTCGTTGAATCAATTTTCTGTGTCAAAATGAATAAATTAACTTGCTTTATTTTGGAATAAACCATTAATACAGGAATGGCTGGTAATTAATTTCTTGTAATTGCCCCACTGGGATTGGTGTCAGTTACACCCACTCCAAAAAAATGTTATGTACTGTATTAGCTTACACATGGCTCTTACTCCCTTCTTGTGATTTTAGTCCCAACTTTACTACCAAAATCACATAAATCAAAGGAGGACTGACCTTTTGGCAGGAATACGAATATGATGTGGTAAGTCCAAAGATCTAAAAGTAAGTCAGTACAGTGAAACAGTATAGTATAAAGACTGAATACCACATATGACACGTGATCAAATGAAGTGTAAGAATTTTTTTGTTACATGTGGTTTTAATGGCTGGCAACCCATGTTCAGGATGTTTTTGTATGTTATCAGTTCCACTTGAGGATATGAAATGTAGTTAATACTTGAACTTAAGCTTAAGCCTCAGCTTAAAGCATCTCAGAATATAGTAATATCTCTTTGTACGTATTCCTCACCAAAATGCTTCTTTAGTTGTAATACCCACACCAGGCTGTTTAACATCTCTAATTTGTCATTTCCACAGGACAGCTGTGAGAGCAGACTGAATTGCCTTCTCTGGGCTAAGCTCCTTATGTTCACTTGTACATATTGGAGGATTTGTGTGAGTGAAGTTAGAGGGTCCAGGTAAAGTGGTACCACTCCACTGGCTGTGTAAACAAAGGATATGAGGGAGCTGGCACTTTGTAGCTTTTCCCAGCAAGACTCTGTGGGACTAAGTTTGCACTTTAAGATATAGACGCCACATTAGCATCCATCTCCCCAGCAGCCTGATTTAAAAGTATTGTACTACACATTTTTCTCTGCATCCAGTGCCCCTATTCAGAGAAAGAGCATGGCTTTCCTGCAGTGTCGGTGTAAGGTGGCAGAATGTTGGCTGGTAAGTGTGTCACCTCGGCAGAGGTTGGGGCAGACTGACGCAACAGGAGTGCATCTATTCTCCTCCTCCATTTTTTTCTCTTTGCTTTCTCCTTTTCTTTCTCACCCACACCACATCAGTACGCATGAAACCAGGGCATGCCCCCAGTGAGCACCAGAACACACAGCTGCCATGAGTGGGCCTGGAAGGGCCTGACTTAAAAAACAAATTTAGAGAAATAGCTGTAACCTAAAAACAGCAGCAGCGAGTGGCCCTATTTTCTGTTACACATAAAGCAATAATAACTTGAAAAAAACAGTGGTTCCAGAGCTTGCCAAAAGAAAAACAGATCCCTTCCCTGGTCAGGGACTATGGGGTTTGGACATGGGACTGAATCATCTAAGGTCCTGTTGTCATTTTTATTCTCAAATACACACTTTTTCATGCAAATTCATGCACATACTCTGAATGCAGGGGTTGCTTCACACATTTGTCCAACAAACTCAATCACATACTCATTTATGGGAGAATAGCCAGATATTTGAAGCTGAAGTTGACTGAGCTATTATAAAGATAATGTAAATAATGTTATTACTTTTGTTGACTTTAATTGTTTGAAACATTGAGAACAGACAGAGTGTGGTTTCTACAAATGCATTAAAACAGACAGAAATGAGAAGAATGATAAATAAAATGTTTAAATATTGTCAATAAAATGCTCATGCATCCTGTAATTTATTTTATCTGTGTGGGATCATTGTTCACAGCAGTAAAACTAGCACATACTATAACCATCTGCTTTTTTGTTCTGCTGTGATGTTGCTTGGTTACATGGTTGAAGAAAAGGACAAAATCACTGCTTGAAGGAAAGAAAATGTCTATAAACCAGAAATACAAAAATTCTAAGTGAAACCAGAGTTTTCAGATTAAAAGAAAATAAGTGGTTGACTACACAGCAATTCTATACAGTATGTACTGTTTCAGCTTAAAAATGAGCTGAAAACCTTTTCTTTCGAAATATGCACTCAACAGGCACATAGATTGATGAGGAGATAATCCAAGTAAAATGTGTCTTGCTGAAAGTCTACCTTCAAACATTTGAACAGAGACACTCCATCAGGATTTGAAGTTGACAAATATGGTGAGGTCTTAAGTGAATCAATACTTTGGGTGTGGAGTGGTGGCCGTCTGCCAGAAAGACTGGCACGACCAATGTGTCTTCCTCTGGACAAGGTGGAGTAGTGAGTCTCCTTTAAAGTGGAATAAAGCATACCTAGAAATTACGACGACTTGTGTAAAAAAATTCCAATGATGTGCTCTTTTTTTTTTTTATAAATCTGGACAGAACATTTGAATTTTAAGTTTTCAGTTTGTCTTTTTTTATCAGTGACAAATACAAAAATGTAATTTATTCACTCTGAAATACAAAGATCTTGAGGTCTCATTTATATCTGTTCAGAATGACCTCAGAACAATCTTGAGAACTCTCCAGAAAGTCTCAGACAAATAAATCCAGCGTAGTGCAAATTGAGATAAGGAAACAGAGAGCGATAGCAAGAGCAGCAGTGGGAGATCTCTGAGTCATGTTAAAGTGGCGGGGTAGGCCACTGTCATGGCAGTGTGTCTGAGCGGGCTTCAGCCTTTGGCTCTTTTTGCATTTTAACACACCATAAATCACTCTCCCAGCTCAGCCCTGCATTACATGAATGATATATTTTATTTACACTATAGAGGAAAACACACATGGTCCTTATTAATCATTGCCCACCTTTAATAATGAGTCAACTTCCACTCATTCATCACCACTTCCAAAGCAATGCCTGCAGAGAAAGACACAGGAGCAAGAAGAAGAAAAAAAATATATAGTTGGCTAGCAAGGTGGTTGTGTAAGAAAGTGCATGTAAAAGGATTGGAAATGCAATTGTCACATTCTTATTGCATTAGAAGCCAATACTGTAATTTGGTAGAGCGTGGAGACTTCAACCCTGGGGATTTTTGCTATTTAGTATGTCACTCTTTGAGAGTAAAATACCTAGCTGACATGAGAACTTTTCTGCTCTCTGACATGTTTATACAAGCTTCCTTCAGCACCATTACTCATTCTCACTTGTCTCTCTTAGAAGTCTCATCTAATGTTGGAGCAGAAGCATAACCATAGCCCTATGACACGAGTGTCACAGAAATCTGCCACATTTTCCAGTGTAGCTGCATTACTGTCAAAACTCATCCAAATGAAACATTTAAAACCTCAACCTTTCTCCACCCCCTCATCCACTAAAAAGATGTGCACTAAACGATAGCTTAGTTCTCATCTTCATCCCTAAAATAGACTTTGCCCTGCTGTACAAACCTAAATTTAATACAGTGATGCACATTAACAAAGATATGTTGTTTTGAATGATTTAGAAAGTATTTTATTTAACTCGAGTCCAAGAAAATTGTACCTTGCTATGTTTGGGGCTCTGGAATTAATCCAAGACACACAAGAAAGGACAGGGAGATGCTATAAAGCAATCCTACCCACTGTGAGAAGAAATCTAATATGATGAAAATATAATAAGTGACAGAAGACAACTGTAACTAAATGTTTACAAGACTGGACACAAAGGGCTTGGTTTGTAAGCATCAGAAGAAAATTCACTTGCAGCAACAATGTTGTGGCTACTGCAGGATTGCTTGATGATGCTTGATAATGGCAACAACCCACTACATCTGCACAGAAAGCAATTGTCCACAAACGTAAAGCAATGATTCAAATATTTTGAGGTTGAGTGAAAAAGTTGTAAGCTCTAAAATTGTATAAATAAAAGTAAATAAATAAAAGAGACTGAGAAATAATATTGCACGTCCTTTGTGTTTATATGTTCTCTGTACAACAGTTTCTTAGCAATGAGCCAGTGTTTCTGCTTAATGACCCATGTAGGACATTAAAAATAGCATTACATTTTTTAGGGAACTGAAGCCATTATAAATTAAGTAGTAAGATAATAGGAATACGATTTAACATTTGGTCTTGCTAAAGTGTAAAAAAGAATATGCAATAAACAAGCAAATAAATGTTGCCCTTCTCCATTGAAAGTGGTGGCTTCATTTATGCTTGAACTTTAGTGAATTGTCTCATAAGCACAAGCATTAATAAACACGACTTTATGATGAATTATAAACAACAGCAATTTTAGTAATTAAATCGTTTTTATTGAGATATATGATGCAACTTGATATAAAAGTTTTAAATAAGAAAAAAAAAGAAAGTTTGAGGTAAAATACTTTGTATAACACTGATGGTAATTATTTTGACAACCTGCATGTCTTCTACTAAAAAAGTCAAGACAACCCAGTTACATCCATCTAGAAAACATGTCTTTTTGGCTAAATCCTGTTCTCACCTCCTAGAGATACAAATTCAATAAATTATTGTTAACATTTTTGTTTTCATTCCCCTGCTTTTTAGGATTCCGTGACATGTTCACTCCCTTTTGGAACCAATGAAATATCAAAATCTATGATCCCATAATCCTATTAATATAGCTCTCTTGTCTGTGTTACATTTATTTTCTTCCTAATCTCCTTCTTTTCTACTTTGCCTGGTGTTTTTTGTCTCCCTTTCTCAGACTTTGGATCTTTCTATGTCCTTTGGCTGACCCTGGCGAACATGATTTTTTTCCTTGCAAAGTGGAGATAAATTTCAATCAATGCCAGATTATTGTCTACTGTGTCTTTCACATGTGACAAGGTATTTGATGACACAGCCAAGAGTGGTTGAGGCCAACTGACCAAACCAGCTACTCACTTGGGGTGTTAGATCTGTTGCATGCTCAAAATGTGCCCACTAATTCTATACATATATCAAACTACCACCTCAAATCTAGTAAATAATGTTTACTAAATGCAGTAAATCGTGTTAGTAATTTAAAATCAGTACTGACAAACTTTCAGTTTTAGACTAAATTGGAATAAATGAACAAGATAAACGTTTTAGGAGGGATGTAACATTTCAGGGTTAACAAAACAGTTCAAATCTTTTGTAGTGAGGTTTGTAAAAAAAAAAAAAAGCTGTAAACAAATACTTAGACTGCTCTTTGAATCACTTTACATTGAAGTAATGTAGTTTAATTCCAATTTGACTGATGAGGTAACAGCTAGTCTAAGCAGAACTTTGAATAAACATTTCTGGGCCTATTAAAGCTTATAAAAACATCAGTCATCAAATCTGTATTACAAGAGTTTGTGTGCATGTGCGTGTCATATGAACTGCTAACACCATGTTTAGTGTGATTGTTTTTTTTAATATATCTAAAAAAGTAAGGTATAGGTAGCCAGAGGTAGCATGAAACAAAAATATACATGTCTGAACCACAGGAATAGGCCAACATTTATTTTTGTATTCCAAGAATTACATTAATTTAAGAAAATACTTTAAGATTTTGGACTCTATGGTAGACCCGCGTCTGCAAATTAGTGTAATTGATGTAAAACCTCTCGGGGCAGGGACCCAAATCTGAATTTTAAACCTCATTGTCTCAATTATGTCCTCAATGCGAAACAGACAGAACTATAGGTGTATCAGCTAAATTTAGTACATTTGATTGTTGTAAATAAGAAAAGAATTGCTGCTGTCTTTTAACCTTCACCTTAAACAAACAACTTAGTTTGGAAAATGTGTAAATTAGAACCTTTCCAGATCTTATGCAATTTTGACGTTGTTTATCAGCCACAAAAGGTGATAGAAATGCTTTACTCAAACTCTATCAGCCAATTTACATTTAAATTTCTAATGTTCCTATTACAGGTGGATTTTTAAAAAGCAAGGGTTTGCTTTTAATGCCTTCTTGCTGCCTCCATACCACCTTTTCATCTTTTCCCTCTCTGCATCACCCTTTTCAATAAATGGTGTCTCCCACAAGGGCTTTTATCCTCACCTTTAAGGGGACTTAATCAGCAGGAGGCTTGCTATAGATTCTATGGTAATCACATAGAGTCAAATTGACCCCCCCAAACAAAAGTCAGGTCATTAAAATATCTCCAACAGAAAAACTTGGGGATCAAAGAACTTCATCTGCCTTTTTCTGCGAACACAGAGCAAAGATCAAAACTTAGCTACACAACTGAGACACTCAGGTGCCTCCTTCTAAAAACCTGAAGACAGTCTTCTGCTTGCAGGAGAGGCAGACTAGTCTTCTGAGCTGAAATATGAAGACATATATTGGGGGAAATTATTGGTGGACAAGCTCATTCTTGGAACAGTGTGTGGGTAGCCAGATGTCCAATCAAAGGAATCCCATTTCCCTTTAATGAAATGCATGTTAATGATAGAAGTTCACCACATTATGTTTTTTTAATGAATGCTGAGGTGTGTTAGAATGTCTGTGTGCAAAGTAAGGGTAAGGTTGTATGTTTCACTAAACATTATGTCACCATAAAACAATGAGATGTCAAGATGTCAAAAAAAATGTGAAAGGCAGTTTGTTCAAACTTCTAAAAAGTAGGTTCATAAAAGGTTCAACTATTTCTATTGTATATAAATTGAATGATTTATATTGTAAGTGACATGGCTGGTGTCTAATTGATGTGAATAGTGCAAAAACAGCATAACATACTAGACATTTCAACAATTTCATGAATTGTTTTTGCTTCCTTTAAGACTTATTTTAGTGCATACAGTTATATCTACTAAATAAATGTTAACTCTGAGGTAGGAGTGCTGGTTTTATTTAATGATGAAGAATTAGCAACTCATCTTAGTGCAACTTTAAAAGTTTTCATATGGCTGTGGGTTATTCCTCCCTCTACTTCATGAAACAAAGTCTTTACTACACATTTAATTGTAAACCATCACATATAGTAGATATTTTGCCCGTAAAAGAAATAAAATGCAGAAAGCTGGCACATATTCTACTTAAGAATACAGTTTAGCAAGGACAAAATTAACATGGTTGTATGATTTACAAAGTACACCCACAAATTGCTAGAATAATTGATATGTTAAACATGCAGTGGATCTGTAACTCAGTTACTGTCAGCTGGAAGGATCACAGCAGTGCAATTGGTACAGCATTCTTCTACAAGGAGACTCTGTACTGTATCATCCCTATTGTTAATAAAAGGCTATGCTGCCTTGTGAGCATAAGAAAAGTTATGGAAAATATCTCTCACCCAAGGACACAGAGCCAGATGTGCTAAGACTTATGGGAGCAATCATAGGTGGCCAAGGCTTTGGTGTGGGCCTTATTACGTTAGGCTGCAACCCAGCACCTTCAACTTATTAAGCTGTCAAGAGTTGCAATGATTAAAACCAAAGAAAGGTCAGTTGCAGACCTTCAGAATTGTGCAGAACCTGCTATTTGCTTTTAGGCCCCAGACCTAATGAAGAGATTTTACTTGATACATGCATGAGAAGCATAAAAGAAAGAGTTCTTTTAAAAAACCTTTTTAGTATCCTCCATTCTTCCTAGATTGTAAAAAAATGTCCCATACTGGTATATTCTCTTTACCAAGTACTCTACCCTTCTTTTCTTTGTCCCTTTTCTATCTTGACAGACTCTTTTGAAATTAATTTAATCCATGACAAAGAGGCAGATAATTAGGGAGAGATAGAGAGCAAAAGAAGAAGAGAATAAGTGAGGAAATCAGAAACCACGGGTAACCGCTTACTGTTTTGCACTATCCCGGTGTCTCTATTCAGCAGTTTTGCATAATATCAGCATGTGTAGGGATCAAAGGGAGTAGGTTAATGGGAAAGGGGCTAAGGGATAATTACAGGGAGGGGACAGGTTGGGAAGAGTTTGGTCCAGGTGGGGCCCTCCCTGCTAATATACTTCTGTTATGCTGACACCAAGATTCCAGCGTTTGTCATTGAAGATTAAAAAAGGAAAGTGAGAAAAAAGAAGACGAAAAGAAACAATTTTGAAGGGAGTTTATTGAGAGCTGTCACAGGCATCTGTCAAATACAAGAGAAAGGTGGCTGCTCGTGGATTTATTCTCTTGTCATAGTTGATGATGCCATCCAGGTGACTGGGGACTGGCAGAAGCTGGTGGAAGGGGAGGACAGAGGGACAAGGAGTGACATGATCCAATAGAGGGGAAGGGTTCAGGGATTACAGCCCCCAGGCAGAGAAATCAATCAGAGCAGTGCAATGTGGGGTTGATATGAGGTGTAGTGTGTGGTCTTGATTGGGATACAAAATACTGTCTTCAAAGAGTGTCATTCAGTGTTTCTATTATCATAGAATGATTCATTATGTTAGCACTGCCTTTTTCACCTCTTGTATGTCCAGACCCCCCACAAGTATTATTATTTTGATTATTTATTTAATATATGGGTGCAGCAGCTGTAAACAGTTGCCTAAATAGATAAGCTGTAAACGTGACTAGACCAGTAGACAGTATTATTGCATAAAAGCTTAATTTCGTTTTGCTTTTGACACCGTGCAAAATCTGTATTGTTAGAAAGATGCAAGCATGAGGCAATAAATTACTGGGAGGGGGCATAGCAGGAGAGAATTAGATGAATAAAGGATGGCAGAGTAGCAAAAAAAAAAGAACATGTTTTAGTTCAAAGTATGCCCTTGACTTCAGAGGGTACACAAAGTAGATGAGACTGTGATGGAGACATCTGTCTCCTGTGGCAGTAAACATCATCCTAACCTGTATCTAGCAAATTTTCTGTGACATACAGTATGTAACACTAAGAGGTCAAATAAAGTTATGTTGGGTCGCCAAGGAGTTCGGGACTACTAGATAACAAATATTGCAAAGATTATTACATGCAAAAGTGGAGCATGACTTTATATAACCTACAAATGCATTACAACAATGTATTTGCCAACATGTTATCTGTGTTCTTAACATAAACAATATTTATTGACATTTAAAAAATCACTATAAAAGTACTATTACTACTAATCTAAGTACTAACTACTAATCACTATAAAAGTATGTCTTTTCTAATGCAACATTGTTTATAAAAAAAATAGAATATTCAAGGACGTTTTAGTATTGTGAAATTGTCAGGAGAGCCACAGGTCTGAGATCAGCCTTTCCTACAGATATCATAACCATGGCCATAATTACCTCAATGACAGACCAGGCCTCGGAAATGCTCCTGGGATCAACATCTTCATTGGTTCCTGCCATGGCTCCTGGCAAATTTGTTATAAACCTGCCATCCTGTCCAAGTGGCACACACACACATACATACATACACATACACACAACTCCTAACAGTATAAGTTACATCAGTCAGGCTAGACTCATTATCATATGTCCTCTAAACCAGAGACATCAGTGTGTGATGATTGTCTTGGTTGACCAGATTACTGGAGGGTAAATGAGAGCTGTATGCATTAAAAAAAGTCTCAACCCATTGTCTTCACAATGTCCACCATGGGATCCATGCTCTAAATAGTGATGTTTTACCTGGAGCCTTCACTTCCCTGTGTTCGCCAACCCAGATTTCTCAAACTACAACCTAAAACCTTAAAATAACTGATGAAGACATCTGATGAAGAAAAATGCAGAAGTGAGCATAAAGACTTTTCTAAATGCAGAAAATGAACACAAATCCAAACTTGTTGACAGTTTTAAGAGTATCATTACAAAACAGAATGTTTGGCTGTTCTTGCCTCCACTACGCTGACTGTGCACAGATTCAAATCAAAGATTTCTGGCAAAAAAAGAGACTTATACAGCCTGTAGCTGTCCCAACAGGAACAGTAAGTGAATAATAATGTGCTACCGAAAGCCTCTACAGCATTACACCTCTGAATGCTGGCCATCAATGTTTCGCTTTCCCCTAACTCACAATGCAATATTCTTTTCCTAAGGAAAGAAAAAAAAAAACCTCTTATCTGTCTACCTTTGTGATCAGTTACATGCTCATTATGTTGGATCCATCACCAATTTGAAAAGCTTGAACACGCACTTTTTTCCCCTAATAGTTCCCAAGATACACTCAACTGCTGTTGAAAGCTCCAGTTACCTGAAACAAATTGCCTCCAGAAACCTGAACCTCTACTAGTCTGCAAACGTAAAAAGAAAGACATACAATAACTTCAAAACATTAAAGCACACAATACTCCTGTGTTTTCAGCTTTTTGAATTGTCCTTTAAAAAGATCTAAATAAAGAATAAAAAAAGAATCCTTGTAGACTGTGTGTGCATTCACATAGAGTTTGTGCTTTGGGCAAAACGTTGTGTTTCACCACATCCCCCCACATTCCCGCAGTATAAAAAGAGCTTTGACACAGCGGTAAGATAGAGTTTCACAGTGTGTTTGAGTGAATGTAATATGTTAAGATGTTACCAACATGGTTTCCATTACAGTAGAATAACAGATTCACATTTTGTAGAGATAAGCACCGAGGGGGCGTTCAGAGCATAGCCTGCTGTGACATACTGGGTATTTATGTCGACTGATGATGGGGGACAAAGAAAAAAAATCAACATGGGTAGACAAGTCCTAGTGTATGATGTATGAGGGCGCCAGATATAAAGTATTGACTGAAAAAAGAGGGGCTTTAGTGCATATACATGAGCACAATAGAAGTGCATTGAATGCACTAGGTACCATTTTAGAAATATGGGACGAGAACAAAAGCTTTAACACAGGACCACCCTGTTATGTTTTACTAAATACAGTCTTTTTTCACCTTTAGTACGTCTGTGTCCCGGATGCATATAGGCAGAAAATGCTCCCCCGGTAGGACAGAAAGATAAAAATTTTCTGTTAAAACCAACATTTACATACACTATGAAAACACACATATATGCAAATTAAAGAGAGACAATCACACATACAAATACTTGTTAAAATTACCCTAATCAAATAATAACAAAATTACAATCATACATATAACTGAAGTTGATTACCACAATAAATTCTCTTTTCTTTATTTTAAACGATGGAAACAGCAACTGAATGTGCCTTGATTTGTCCATTGTAGCTGTGTGGCCTTGACATTTGTTTTGTTTTTTTCCCAAAAATGAAAGCCTATTTTCCATGCATACATCTTTAGAGAACCATCAAATCATCTTGGCCATGATGATAGTTAAATCATTCAGCCCAAGGTTGTTTTAAAGGTCTGGCACATGTGTGTGGAGAGAAAAAAAGTAGAGCTGCAGAGCAAAATATAACAGATGTGAACTTTAAACTACAAAAAAAATGACTAAAGAGTGGATTTGTTTCAACTATATTTTATAATGGCATATGTTCTATAGTTTTAGACTGATACTGAATCACATTGTTTTTACTGAAGACCTATGACCTATAAAGTGTTGACATTCAACTTATTTGACATTGTTTTATACCAAAATTCAATATATGTGTAGAAACCAAAGACTTTTTGGGACTCTACTGAATGAGACGTCGGCATTGTACTGTACCTTTATTGTTCTGATGTGGATTTACAAATCCTGAAATGTAAAATTAAATTTGTCCATCTAATCTTATTTGATCACACTCAATTTGCTGGAGAACAAGCATGTCAATATTGCTATACTAACTTGTGTGAACCTATAAAACACCAAAAGAAAAAGCTTTTTTTTTTCTTCACCTCTTGTGAACTTACGTTCTACTGAGTGATGCTTAAATGATTAGCTGAAAGAAGTCAGGTGCTGGTTAAAACAGCTTTGAATTAGTCAGGGAAGACTTCTAGAAGGATGACCAGTCCCCATGCTGGCCTTCCAGTGTGCATCAGTGGGTGAAACCTGCTGTACTGCTTACGTAACTCCCCTGGTGGGTGTTATAAGTTCACAGCAGCTTTAGTGGGAACTAAACATTGGGAAAGTGCTGACACATAATCGTTTTAGAGGAGCGTATGCATGTGCTTGTGTGTAAAACAGGGAACAGCTTTATCAGTTTTTTCATCATTTTTGGTGTTCTTCAATTTTGTTTTGCGCTCTGCTTTATACCCTGTATTCGCGCAAGCACTCATGAATGATGCATTACACACATGCACACACACACACACACACACACACAGCTGACACTCACCCCTATACAAAGGTGAAGAAGACAGAACAAGGTCAAATG
>JAVKLF010000001.1:9658994-9676797 GCA_034783495.1 Millerichthys robustus
TGCCAAGTTATAATGCAGATTTTTAATGTCAGTGAGGGGCAGAAGAATGTACATATGTTTATGTGTTGTTCCAAAAAAAAAAATATATAATAATAAAGTAAAAAAAATAAATTATAGTAATAGTATATGAGTTAGCTCTCATAATAGCTTGATGTCTCACTTGTCTTACTTGTATGTTGCAAATATTTTTAACACTATGTTGTTTGACTTTCCACTCTTAGATGCCACTGAATGTGTGGAGGGCAATTCATTCGTCACACAGCTTTACCCATTTGAGTCGGACCTCTAAACGCTTCACCTTTTGATTTTGGGGAGGAGTACAGAATTTGTCAAGGGAGAGGGGAAGGTGCTTTATTGCTCCAAATTTCATCACAATAAAGGCTTATAGGGAAGGTAGCATAATCGTTGCCCTATGAATGTCTCTGTGTAGATTACATGCTTATTGCCCGACTAATCCTGGTAATTGATGGAACTTCTATGCTGACATTTCTTTTCATATTATTTTGTAATTTGTTTATTAATTATGATAACACTTATTTTGGGACCTCAACCAAGTAAACACGATTATGTGCTCTGTGGGGTGAGTGTTCAGCACGCTAATGTTCCCAAAGCAGCAAGCTGGCTGGCTGGCTGACTGGCTGATGCTGCCAGGGAATGTCTAATACTCTTCAACTGAGAAGTTTAATTTATTTGCCATAAAGCTAAAAATAAACACAGTCACACTTAATTGGACTCTGAATGTGAGCATTATTGAGTTATTGGAATAAAAAAAAGAAAAGAAAAAAAGATCACAAATTATAGCCATTTATACATTTAAACAACTAAAACACAATGTAGGCCAAGTATATTATATCATAGTATTATGTTGTGTCTTAGAAGGAGAAGGGAAGGAGGAGAAATTTGCACATTACCTAAAATTAACAATGAATCTTTGTCATTATGATTACTAAACAAGAATTATGGGAAAGAGCTACTTATCACAATGCATAATACCATGCAATAAATACCATGTTGGATTAAATCTCTGCAACACTAAAAGTCTTCATACTTTTGGTATTTGTCATGATTTCTTTTTTGTTTATTTTCTTACGACAGACGGCCAACGATTTTTCTCTCTTGGAAGTACACCATCACAGGCTACATTCCTGAGATGAAACATTTGTACAGTTTATGATGCAGAAAAAACTCTACAGGGGTAGCATAAGGATAGGATTTCCATAAAAAAGTGGAATAAATAGGTGCCTGAGATACAACAATTTGGATTTACATACATTATCCAGATCTATCTCTTTGGGATATTTCAGAGTGCTGATATGTCAGGAGGAGCTGAGAGATAAAGTAAATATGACCTATGCTCTGCAGGCTCAGTCAGAAAGAGCAGATGCCTGTGAGAATACTCAAGAAGAAGGGAATAAAGGATGAGAGGATGATGACAAAAAGCCAGGAGAAGGAAGAAAAATGACACTAAAAGGCAGGTTCCAGCTGATTGATGCTCTGCCGTATTTGAAGATCAGTCACAGCCTTGTGGTGGCAAGCAGGGGTCAGCGTACAGTGTGTGCGTAAAAATGTGTGTCCACGCTCACTTAGAAGGGCATGTGGCTTCTTTTGTAGGTTTCACTGTCTGCATTGTGCTTGTGTGTGTGCAGGGACATGTTTTCAGTCTCTCTCACAGTCTCCTCCTTTCTCGCTCCATTGTAGAAGAGGAAAAGTCTCAGTCAGTGGGAAGCTAGGGGAAATCAGATGGGAGCAGAGAATAACACGCTCAATTTGGCCTGGGAGTGGAAGCTGGGGCTAGAAGAAAGGAGAGCACCATGATGTATCGAGCCGTTTGCCAGCCGGATAGGGCGCATGGTGGCGGCCCTCTCTCTGCCTGTCAGCAAATACACATTTTTAACTCGCCACCAGTGGGAGTCCTGAGTATGTCAGCAAGAGCAAAAATGTGAACAGTATGGGCTCAAAAAAAGTTGGCAAAAAATGGACAAATAAAATGTTTTGTAAATGGTTTGATGCTACAGTGAACTGAAGTGATGCAATATTTAATGAGGATGTTGTTGTAATAGAGGTGTTTAGGTCTTCTATTTTGAAACCCCAAAACATTTTATATAGAAACTATTCTATATTTAAATAGAAACATTTTACACAAACAAATCATTACATAAACCTTCAAACTGTGCAGTTAAGCAACAGTCATCACAACAAACTGGTAGCTCTGACATCATTACCTAAAGTTTTTGCTACATTATACTTGTATTAAACTACTAAACATATTCTGTAATTTTCTGTTGTAAGATTCAGTTTTATACATACACACAAAGCTCATATTCAGCAGTTTCAACTATTCTTGTCCAGAAAGAGAAATAATTTAAAATCCAAATATGCTCCACTGCATGCTAAACGCTGGCCTATCTTTTCAAATAATTCATCATCTGTTTAACACAAACATATCCCTCCAAAAGCTAATATAAATCTGAGAAAAAAAACTCATAAGGCAAAACATGTTTTAAGAAATGCAAAAAAACGTGCTATTTTCCTTGGTATCACAACTCTCAGCACAGAGGGTTTCAATAGAAACGCAGGAACCCAGTCTCTTTACTGCCTGTTGGCAGCATATAAGGCAGCCTGAAGGTCTCATTGCAACACATTCACACACTTATACACACAAGCCTCCACACTAAAGACATCTTTTCAGCTTGAGTCGAGGAAAGTGGGCTGGGGAGGTCCTTTGATGTGGGAACACAGAGGTCAAAGAGAACAGTCTGTGCAGCACTAAATTCCATCCCCCACAACAGTTCCTTTTTCCATCTCTGCTGCTACTGGCTTCAGTTTGTAAAGCCCATCTTCAAAACAAGTTTAGGAAAAAAAATATTATCACAATCTGAATATGTAGGAGTATGGAATGGATGAATGCCATGTTTCTGGCTGTAGTCAACGCAATTTCTTTAAAGACCTGCAAACTGTGCTGCATTTAAGTATTTATTTTACTTTCCTCTTACATGTTTTGGTCTTCTTTTTCTGAAACCCCAGGAGAAAGCAAAAGGTCTGATCTGATCACAAATGTCATGTCTTATTAGGTGCAAATACAGGCAAAAGTCTGGCTCACTCAGACACCCAATGAATTTGTCAAAATTTTATGATAATTCATTCAATTACTCTTTAGACATTTAAATGATGGTGGGTGTGAGGGAGGAGGCATTGAGGGTCAGCTGAAGACTGAGGAGAAGGAGAAGACGAAGGGGAGTGAACAAGAGGGGGAGGAAAAGAGGGATTGGGGAATAATCCTGCTCTTGATATTACACTCCCTCCAGAGGCCTTTTAAAGGCTCCCATCTCAGTGTGAGGCCTCCTGCTTACCAGCTCAGCAGCCAGTCCAGCCCCCTCTCTCCAAATACCTTTGTACAAAGATATCTACTAATGAACCTACAGGCAAAGTAATTAAAACTCAAAGTATTGTATATTTAAGTATAAGTATTGAGGGTTTTTTCCCCCAAGAATTGCATTTTAAAGGCTGTCACAGTAGTATATGTGCTCTAATCATACATGCATAAACATTTAGGGCTTTTACTCTTTTTCTCATCCTGCTTCGATGTGCCCCGTCCACACTCACACAAAGCAAATACACAAACATACTTACGCAAACACTAGAGCTTTCATTCTTAGAAGAATGACAATAAAAAGGCTCGTCGCGCCTCTCGACCCTTGACCCCGTGACCCCTGGAGGTCTCTCACTGGTTGTGCTAGAGGGGGTGATAGGAGGTGTGGATGCAGTGGGGCCCTGAGAACACCTCCCCTCGGTAGGACCAGATCAGACAGCATTATGGTTAAGTTCCCCCTCTAGTGTTCGCTGGAACTCTCATATGCTTTCCTCCCACTGCAAGATCAAGTTTTCAGATATTGTTCAAATTTATGGTTCATCGAGATAGAGTTACTCACTATGAAATATTTAAAGATGCACAGTCTGTTTCGGTTTAAATATTATGCAGTGCAGGGATCTACAAGTTATAAATCATGTTAACGGTCCCCTGCTTAAGTGCACTAAATGTGGAGTTTATGCTCCAAAAGAAGCTGTTTTTTTTTTTTGTTGTTGTTCTTTGTTTTTGTTTTCTAATCACCAATCAGCAGCCCAGATAATTAACTGTCTGTAAACCAAATCTAATTTAGAATATTTTTCTGTTGACTCCTAACATCCTAGATAGAACACATCATATTACATGAGGAGACGGTGCCTTAGCATCTTCTTTCTCTCACAGAACAAGTTGTCTGGTTATTATTGTCCTAAACTCATGCACTGCGTTTCCCATTCACACTCAAACCATACCAGTGGCTCCTTTTCTAGCTGAGCCATGCCTGAGGGCATGCTAATTACCTTCTCTCTTGTGCTAAATTACCCAAATTTCATTGGGACTCCATTGCCCGTTTAAGTCCAGCACTGGTAGCAGACAGAGAGGACAGAGTGAAAGATCGAGAGAGGGAGGAGCAAAGGGAGAAAGTAGAAACAAACCAATAATCTTCTACATTGCCTTCTTAATGACAGCCACTCTGTCCCTGATGTAGACAAGTCATTTTGTACAAGCATTTAAAACCCACCAGGCCAGGCGAGCAGGGCAGGGCTGCCAGTTTCATAGATCTTTTGCAATCAGTTACACAATGGACCCCCTCATTTTATGCTGCTACATCATAAAAGTGCTCCTTTTGTTACATTTCCATCCTTAAAAGGGTCTTAATCCCTATCCTTTCAGACCAGTCTATGGCAAATTCCTCAGGGACATCCCATTCGCTGCAAGGGCTGGAGTGACCCACTCAGAAACCAGCATGCAGGGCTTTGAGCTTTTCTTCTGCTGCCACTCTCCAGAGAACATTAAATCGTACTTTTCATCCCCCTCACCATAGGGGGAAGCCCCTTAATGATGACAGAGAAAGAGAAATTCCTCCACTCTGTCCTATGACACCATTCTGCTGTCATGCAGGCGTCTCAGTGGACAGAGAATCAAACATGGCTTCCTGCAGGTTGTGCGCCAGTGAAGGTCACAGTACAGTCCAAAGAAGAGAGAAGGTGAAAAGAGGAGAAGAGGGACCAGGAAGGCTGCACTTCAAAGACGATTTCTCCCTTTTCAAATTAAGTCATCTAATGAAAAATGTTGAAAAACAGCTTCAATCTCAACACATTTTATGGTAAACAACATTTTACATACTCTAAAGTCAATTCTGCTGTACATTTTAAGCAGTTTTATTTTTTTAACGCTAAAAAAACATGCAAACACCTTGCTTGTGTTTAGCTCTGTTCTCACAGTTTGCAATGTAATTAGTCTGAGGATTCTGCTTTTAAGTTCTTCTCTGTTTTATACTAATGCAAACATTAGTATTGAAATGAGGAAATCATCATAAAGGAGCAAAATACTTTTTATTTCATCTGCAGTCCCCCACACACTGATTTAATGTTAGCACAGTTTGATGAATACTGAGAACTGAGTCCTAAAAGTTGGATTAAAATAATGTGGCCATTAAGTGGATTTTCTTTGGTATGAAAAAGAGATTATGTGATGTTGGATTTTTTCAGAACACCCCCCCCCCCCAAAAAAAAAAAAAGAAGTAAAAAATAAAAAAGATTTGTGACCAAACAGCATATTATGCACAAACAAAAATGACACGCTACTATGAAGCTCTTTATTGGTTATGAGTATTTGATGACTTTTTAGCCTTTGTGTCCAAGTGTATAACCCTTTTGTACAGACAGGTCAGTTAGTTGAAGGAGTAATGTTGAGGGATTTGAGCAGGTGAGGATGTCCCTGATAGTTTTCAGCATGAGACGAACATGGACTTCAATAGTCCATAATCCTCCGGCTACAAGCCTTGCTCCTGTGTAATGGCTTTTCTGACTACTTGGATTTAGCCAATACAAGAAAAAGTCATGAAAATGTAACAAAAATGGCTCAAGTACTGCAAGCGGTGCACTGGTGGAGCTCAGATTGGAATTTTTTCTTACAAATCTCAAAGCCATTCCTTTCCTGTAGTTTTTATCATTTACAACTACATCAACTATGATGTTGGTAATTTTCATGTAAAGCACTGATGTAAATCAACCTTGTCACTTTGGTCAGTTCGAAGTAAACCAAAATAGAAGAGGCGCCATCAAAAGCAATAATTACATGCAGAGTCAAGGAGGGGTTAGTAAGAACCAATAATCACAACCAGCACTTACGCTAGAATCTGATTAAACTGCTAATGACCTGTCGCTCAAGAGAGGGGCAGATGTTTATAGATGCCCAGTACCAACCACATAGCTCATCAGTCAGAGTCACAACTTTGGCAGCCATATCACCTACCACACCCACTCACTTAGCATTGCCACTGCACAACTTGGAGGAAAACTGCTCTTGGGTTACTGATGATGGGTGCAGAGTTGTTGCCATGTGCTTTAACACAATCGAAAAAGAAGATAGCTGTGTGATTATTATTTATTATACTTTTTTTTGTTTTCATTGTCTTTCTTGTGTGGCCATGTTGTAACGCTCCTGCTACCTTTTCCCGAGCCAATGTCCCGTATCTTTGCCCCATTTGTGATGTGGAAGCAGCCATTTTCTTGTGGTGACTCTCTCAGCTTCCACCCTGACGCATGACACTCATGACAAATTGGGTGTGGAAGTGAAGGTGATGGGCTGTGAAAGCAGTGCCCCTGCCCCCACTATACACACTGTGCACATAGCCAGTCACACAAATAAAAAAAAAAAACATCACGTGTATGTATATATGCAATCTCACACACAATGGTTGTAGGCACTCGGCCCTGCTCTGAGACAAAGAACAGAGGTTGTGTTGCACACAGGGTGATGACCTACCTGGTTGCGTTTCACACAAAAAATAAAAATGGTAAATGGAAATCCTAATTTCCTACAACTTTAACTTTGACTCTAACATGCACTTCGCCAAAGCCAAAAGTTCTAATCATTTGTCCAGTTTTACTTTTATGTCTGTACAGTATGTCTCCATTTTTATTTTTTTTTATTTTACAATCCTCCCGTCATATTTAGTCGTGGTCTACCTAACATAGAACAGATACTGTAGATTCAATCATTTTTATGCACTCCAACAACCTTGCTAAGACTGCTGCCTGATATTTTTAAACAGTTTATAAACCAATTAAAACATCAGCTCACCCACATTTATTGTAAAATATTTAGTAATTTCAACCAGAGGAAAAGTGATTAAACTGAATTGTATAGCAATTATCATAACATTACACTAATTCCCATAGAAGAATTTAAATTACATGGTTGGTTGATTGCATGATGAATTTAAAAAAATGTCCTTTTTTTCTTACTAAGAACTGAATCAGGATGAGGGCTGTAAGGCACATTCAAAAAAACAGACAGGTCGGAACCAGACTAACCTAATAAACTGGTTCTATTATCATAATCATCAGCTTCAGGGACCTAATCTAACCTGTAGCCTCAATGTGATCCACAAGTGGATATAAGAGAAATCATTACATAGTAATGTAACATGCTACAAATAACCCAAATCATTTTATTATTTTTTTATTTTATAGTTTTTTTATCATATTCAATAGGCAATTATACATTTTCTTATCAAAATATTTATTTTATTTTCCAGTTGGCATTTCACATAAAAGTGTGATACATTTCTTATGTGATTTTTTTTTATTAAATGCTTCATACAGTCAGTAAATAGCAATTAACATACCTGTTTGTAATTTATTATTATTGTTATTTTGCACCTCTTCACCCTGCAGGACATTTTATTTCGGTGTTTATGATAAAAAAAATGCTTTTGCAAGATTTCAAGAAGACAGTTTATATTGTTGTCTGAGTTTGCATCTCATTTTTTTTTTCCCAGTGAAACTAAAACGTTCTTGGTTTTAAAGCAGAGTCAAATTTCAGAGGAGATACTGTAAAGTAACAGACTCAAACAACATGGAAAAATTATCACATTTAAACGTAACACACGGTATAAAAAAGGTTGTTTAACTAAGTTGAGCAAATGCAAAGCAACATTCACATTTACTTTAGAAAATAATGAAAGATGCATTATGTTTACTCAACTCAGTTGAGTGGCAAAAGTTGACATAACTTGAAAATCCAACACATCTGTTTGTTTGTTTTTTTTGTGTAAAATGCAGTTCAATAAAAGTGTGCTTGTGTTTGGTTACATTTTTTTATCCAAGTTTTAGGGTCTGGTTCTCCAAAATATTGACATTTTCAGCAGAAAAAAAATAATTTGTAAAAGCGAACCTTTAGAATAAAACAAATTTTTGCAGTTTAAGGTGTTTTTACATAGTGCCAAAGCCTAAAAATAAAATAAAACATCTGTCTAATATTGAGAAAGCCATTACAAAACATTACAAAATAAATAGAAGACAATACACTAGTAGACTGGAATATGCAAATAAACAATGATAAACTGCAGCAAATAAGCAGATCAAGTTTAAGATTTACCTGATCAAACTTGTAGAAATTGACAAGGCTTGCTTTGTTGGGCACCTAATTCTTTGAGAGAAAAGAATGCCAACCATACAATGCACAGCAGGTTATATATTCACTTACAACCCTTGTATGGCAGCACATAACAGCCGTGTTGCCTTTGATCCTTCCAACCAATTGTTTATCAAAGTTATAGAGGCCTTCAAACCTTCTTTTATTGGTATAACTTTTCTTTTAGAGCGGTGGTGCATGTATGAGAAAGTATCAAGAACAATCAGCTTCTGAGGAAACATTTCAACACATTTTCACTTTTAAACAAACAAATATTTTGCTTAGAATCCTATTATTAACTTTGTTAGCGGTTATATTGACATTACCATTTCACCTTAAAAAACATTTTGTCATTGCATTTATTCAATAAAACAGACCCAAACAAATCAAAGCAGGTCATGTAACATTTACACTTTAGATGAGCACATTTTTAATGTACTTTTCAGGAATTTTGTTTGAACTTTAAGCAGCCTGAGAAAAATCTTGACTCACAACTGTTGATACTATCACACTGAAGTGCCCGTTTTACACGTTTACATGTATATTTTTCCAGTGACATTTGGCAGCACCAGGCTATTGGCCCTGTTTGTGCACAGTGGTCATTGTGTTCACGTCAGGCAAGAGTTTTTTTGTTCCATTGTGTTCAGTGACAGTTTGAATGAGAGGGAGTGTTTCTCAGTACCAAGGATGTGTGGGAGACACCTGCTGGGCTAGGTTGTACCAGCTTGCTCTGGTCTACTAATAAAACCTGTAGCGCCAAGGACTCCTTTGTTTAGCGAGAGCTGTTTGTGGCAACATGTTTAAGGCAACATAAGTGTCAGTCTTTCATGTGATCCATATTGATATTAGGGGAAGAAAATAATATGGTTAGTTGCAATAGGTTACAGATGAATGCAATAAAGTTAAACAGAAAGCATTTCTACTAATTGATCTTTCTGTATGTATGCAAATAATTATTTTTGTGAGGTGGAATCATCATATTTAATGTAATGGAAACATAGACTTTGACTGCAAGACAGTAATAAAAGAACAAACATAAATGCAAAAGCATCTTAAAGAAAAATATCACCACAATTAATTCATTTTGTAATCTTTGTGTAACCTACATGTGTGTGTCTGCCTTTGTACCTGCGTTTAATTCTAATTCAACTAGGGAATACAGTAGAAATAATTTATGGCATTCCAGGAGCACAAATATGGAGGTTGCTTCTACATCCAGACATCGATTGACAGCCTCTAAAATGTTCATTGACAAAAGGAGAAACAGTGAGAAAACAAGTACAAGGGAGAGAGAGAGAGAGAGCGAGAGAGAGGGAAAAAAGTCCATAATTGCTCTCATCGCCATATGATTTTCTGCAGGCAATTTTCAGGGAGCTCACACTGACCTTTGCCTACTTAATTCTTGTGCTGTAAAGAAACAGTGAGATGATCACTGAGCCACATAATTACACCCTCATCGATACACAGATCTATGTGATAGACAATGAATGCAACAAGAGGATAAAAAGACAATACACATTACTCTCTCTCTCTCACACACACACACACACACACAGACACACACACACACACAGACACACACACACCATACACCTACACTCTGACCTCCATCCATTTGGAAGAAAACAAATGCCCACACACGTATAATCAACACATTGGCATATATTTCTATTGGGATACAAAGTCAATGTGAAATGCATGGCAGGT
The DNA here is from genome assembly GCA_034783495.1 of Millerichthys robustus. Classification (NCBI taxonomy): domain Eukaryota; kingdom Metazoa; phylum Chordata; class Actinopteri; order Cyprinodontiformes; family Rivulidae; genus Millerichthys; species Millerichthys robustus. The sequence continues at coordinate 9,669,187 of JAVKLF010000001.1, forward strand.
AATGATGATGTGAAGGTTGGACACTGCAACCTAGATGGAGGACCCCATATGGCTCTCTCCGTCCGTGTCATTACCTTGTTACGCCTCTGACTTCCATTCAGAGAGAGAGGCAGAGAGAAAGGCGAGGGGGAAGAAAAAGAGGATCACCCAAGACCACGCTACAACTGAAATTGTCTGGGGTCAACAGTGCCATAATTACTTTAAAATGTCAGCCTGCAATAAAATACAACAGTTCATCTGGCAGAAAGCAAATTAGCTTTGACCATGCCGTAATTACCCTTTCCTGCAGAACCATTAGAAGAGATCAAATCTTCACATTCTCTGTTTGAGCAAAGGCCATCAGAGTACACTCCACCTGACAAGGATGCACATTTGCCATTTTGCTGGGGTAATTAATTCTTCTTATAATAGAAATTTTATATTGGACTTCAAAATGGGGGAGAAAAAGTGTAATAACCTGCCAGTTTTATCTTAACCATTTGATGACACTTCTTGCCTTTTGCTCTGCTCTTCATCCTTGCATTTTGCATCAGCTGCTGACTGATATGTATGTTGAAATACTATGAAAAAGGATTAACTGCTTCAATACTTCCTTCTAATGATGAAATGTCTAAAGTGAAGACGCGTATCTCCAACAAGAGTTGCATAAACAAAAATGAGACTGCTTGTTGCACATCTAGATGTGCAACTATAAACCTTTGCTCTAGATTAATAATCTTGAAAAAGGAAACATCAGTAACTTGCGTAAAAATCATCTTTTAACATCTTTTAAAAGATAGTATACTCTTCACAAACACTTTTTAGAGTTTTATTGTAACAACTTTTAAAAAGTTGAAACTAACCCTTCAAAAAGACCATACAGCCCCACACGTTAAATCCAAACTGACAAAATATGTGGTATGGATGACTGTACGACAGATGTAATTGCACCAGCTGTTAAAATAACTTTGTTTTTACTCTTTTTATCTAGAAAGAAAAAGGCTGTAATGGGTGAGTAACCATTAGGCAAAATACAGAACAATAACAAATGACAACTGTGTACGGAAGTGTTGAGGGACAACTTAAAAGAAAATAACAGAACACCACCAGATTATCAGTAATTGTAGGCTAATTTAATATGGCACCAAAAGCACATATGTAACATAAAACCTTCAAAAGTCAGCAGTGAATGTATATTTTGTCAACATCAAAAAAAGATAAATGTTGCATGAACCTCAGTGGACACATCATTTGTATATATTCACTAATTTAATGACAACCTGACCCTTCTCAGTGGGTCATCAAGATCAGTTTCAGTAAGGTTTTTTTATTTTATTTTATTTTGTTTGTACACTAAATTTGTTGCAGTTTAATGTTAATATGAGAAGTTATTTTTCGTTTAGCCTTACCTATTACCTAAGCATTATTTTAGTTGCTGGGTTTCAAACAAAAAAATAAATTTCTTAAATAGTTGAGCTAGGAAAAAAAGAGGTTTTATGTTGCACAGCTGTGCAAAGACAAGAATTTTGATGGCATCAAGTTGATGAAAATGGTTACTTCTGCGCTACGATTGTTGCACTGCTACTGCTTCTTAATCTGAGTCTCAGCTCAAGAACATTTTAACCTTATCAAATTAGCTCTGGGCCCAGTCTGTCAGCCAGGGCTGCTGGGCTGGCAGCCACCACCATGATTAGTCATATTGAATTATACATTTGGGGCATGTGTGACACCTTCCACATTAACACACTTCACAGAGACTCACGAGAACATAGACACACATGTAGAGTGACAGACATACTGTAGATACGGACATATACCCAAGCAGTATTGAAAAATAAGCACACATGCTTGCACATCGATGCATATGCACACACAAATACACACACAGACAAATAAACGCACAGTTTCAGTTTCGGAATAGGGTGATGCGGATGTGCGTAAACAGGATTAGGAGAGACGGTTCCACTGTCATACAGACCTCCAGATTGTAATTCTCATGCCTCTCTGACAGCTTGGCACAGCACTAAGTCACCTAATATTTGCTTTGACATGAAATCCAGACCTGGGCACAGATGAGGTTATCAGTGGGGGGGAGATATGTGGGAGGAAATGCATTTTGTCTTATTGAGAGAGCATTTTGGTGCTATTAGCTACACTCAGTTGATTGAGGGGGCAGGATGAGAGTGGCCAAGGGTACAAAACATTTTCACCACAACTGGCTCTGTTTAAGCTCCGCTCTGGTAAGTGAGGCTGAGGTCCCCAGAAATATGTGAAACCTACCTGGAACAAACTTAGATTACAATCCTCTTTCATTAAATTTATCTCCTGCGACATAAACATTTAATACGCACACCAGCAGTGTGCATGAGACTTCCAGGGCAGCTTAAATGACTGCAACCTGTAATTACTGTTCCAGCACTTGATTAGAATAATCTGATTGCAATTATTCAGTGACTTTAAAATACAAGCCTCGAGCTACAGAACAATAATTCAAGGGCAGTGATTGGGAACGCGTTTCTTTTTTGGCTGTAAAATGACGTTTTAATCGACACAGAGTGAAAGAGGTTCCCTGCCAAGCAGCCAGCTCCCTCAATTAAAGCCCATTTATGCAGCGAGGGGGAAGACGTTGTGCTGGGATGTAGAGTTAATCACCGGGCAGACACTTACAGAGTTCTCACGGATCAGGGAACTAACCCTACCAACGGGTAAACAGGCCGAAATGCAGTACATTGGGAGGGCCACTAGCAACACACACATGCACTGCAATGTTCAAGCTACCAGTTATTATTTCATACAGTATGTTTTTTCCACTAACTGTACAGAAATATTTCAAAAGCTTTATGTTTAAAGACCTATGTGAAAAGACAGTGTTTCATTAGAAACTAATTCAGACACAACTTGAATAAAAATAAGTGCACTCTCAAGAAATATGTCAATTATCCTCCATATTCTGCTGCCACAAAGTTAAAAAATTGATAGCATTTACCAGACACCTCCTATGTATCTCATCACTCTAAGGAGTCAGTAGTAGATTAATTAAGAAAGTAATATGAGTTGAAGGAGAAGTATTGCCCAGCTGGCACTGATTCCATGGTCAAAGTGAAGGACAAACATGGTGACTGTAATCTTTTTCTAGGCTTCTAATTTGCATGACTTTATTTCCTTGCTCTGATTTACCCGAGGAGAGGCGATTTTTGTCCCTGCCTTAGAGGCTGACCCACCCTGGATGATTAACAGAGCTGATTAGTCTTTTTACACAGACATGTGCACAGAACTTTACTTGTCCTTCAGCAAGCTTGCATAGTATGGGTACAATGTGCGCACACACATTGACTGTAATAATGCAATTGGAGGGCCCATGGGTACTGTCCTTACAGGTCGAGTCTTAAAATAATTAAAAGCAAGATTGACATTTTATTTTTAATTCTTAATTGTTACCATCCTCAATTATCTTGTACATTGACTGTACTGTACACTATTAACAACATGTGCTAGCAGGGGAGCATTAATCAGTATTACTTTACCTTAACCTCAGTGAGTGGCACAATAGGAGACATGCCCTCTTTAATCAGCTTCATTGTGTTATATCACCTCCACTAACTATATCACTCAGAGTTCAAAGACCTTACGCTACATGTTATTGCTGAAACCATCTTTAATCAGCCGCATTGGTCTTTGTTGGATCACGAAAGTCTATGCTGTAATGAAAACGGCAGCTAGCTCTGATAGCAGCCTAATTGGGAGATAATGAGCCAATAACATCAATAGCTAATGACATACCAAGTGAAAGTCACACCCCCCTCAGGCCACACAGAAGCTCATTCAGAGCTGATGGAGTGCAGAGCAGAGAAGTTTAGACCGAGCCCTGTACAAACAGGCTGTCTTGATGGCTTCATTACGCTAATGAAAGGTGGTGGTTGATGTTTAAAGATGGTAGACTGAAGAAAATATAGAGACACCTGTTATATGGTGTGTAATGTTTTCTTTCAGATAAGAAATACTAATGATTCTTTCACAACAGTGACAGTCAAATCATTATTGCAATGCTGTATTTCACCTATAAGTTCTGTCTAACATTATTACTGGAGAGGAAAAAATGCATTTCAACTACAGCAACTGTTTTTTGGAACATTGTTACACTTTAAATGTAGTTTGTTTATTTGTCAGAGGATGAGGAAGATGTTGACAGCTTAAGCACTCTATGAGTGTGTGGGCGTGGGCATCGGAAAGTGGGTTGAAAGAGGCTGAACTTTTGTCAGGTTTCAACAATAAACTAGCAAACAGTCCTAACAGTAAACAAGCTTGATGATACTTAATCACATTAAGAGAGACACCAAGCATGGAGGAGCGACCCTGCTAATCCACAATGTGCCAGCTCTGTAACCTGCACATAATCCTAGAGAAAGGGAGCAATGATGAGAGGAAAAGGCAGAAGAGAAGGGGAGTAAGAAGGGCAGAAAGCAGCTTTGAAATTAAATCACTGTACATGTAAGCTTTAGAAAAATTAATGAGGTGTTTCAAATATATGCCCTCTTGTAGTATTTTTTTTTATAGTCTGGTGAAGGAGTGTTGTATTTCTAATAAAGGGTTTACCATTGTAGGCAGACAAAAAACAAACAAACATAAATATCATAAATGTTTGTTAAAGTAACCGCATATATACAAGATACTCACAGGCATACTTCCACATAGTATCATATAAAACACTTAAAATCGCATAAATTAATCAATCGCAATCTGACCACTCACTCATCTTTTTTAAATATCTACTACATCAATTGAATATTTTTCCAAAATTATTACTTCTACAACAGTGAAATACTATAAGAATTTATTGACTCTATATTACACTTGCATTAGCATGCTTTAAAGAAAAATAAAATACTATTTACTATTTAATACTACAAAAAAAAAACTATTACTCCAGGTGATAATTAAGATATGTTTGGACATTTCTAGACATTATAATTATGTAATGGTCATGATGTATTTAATGATCATGAGGGCCAAAATTACCACTCTGCCATTCACCTCAAATAGGTGAATGGCAGACATTAAACAACAAACCAGCTTAAGAGATTGTTGAAGTTTTTGATTGAAGCTGTGGTGCCGATCCCACTTTTAGCATTGCTTCTATTTCAACCTAGATTTATGCAACACCAGCAACAGAAAAAGTGTTTTCTGACAAAATACTTTGAAAACTTTGTGATGTCATATCTGTGAAAGCTGCTATATAAATAACATTTACTTACTTACTAATATCAGAATTGGAAACGAGAATTAGATAAATTGTGACAATGCAGTGCCCAGGGATCCCAGAAATACAAAAAGTGTTCACTAGTTAACAGTTTAGGTTTGAGTTGTAAATTTATCTGTGAAGTAACAAAACCAGACAGAAAATAAACTATTTGCAACCATTTAAATTCTGCTGCTCTGGTAGACCTAAATTAGACTCCAACAGACAAAACAATATAAAAATGGTTTAGTTTAATCAATAAACTAAAAAATACTATTTGGACTGTCAGAGAAAACGGAGAAGAAAAGATAAGAAAATAACAAAATAAGGATGGGTAAAATAAATGAAACAGAAAGTAATACAGTCTGAGTTAACTTTAATAAGGATGTCGGTAAACTATAATAACATATACCATAAATAGGCCTCAAAATATTGTATTTGACTGTTCAGCTGGAATTTGAAATGTAAATATATGTACCTTTTTCAGGAAGTAAGACAAAAGTTATTTATTTATTTATTTCACACTCATGTCTTCCAACTTAGAAGATTCATAAATGAAATCATAGCCACAGAACCATGGCTTCCAGATTATTGATGAACGCAAGGTGAAGAAACAAAAAATGTTGCTAAAAAGCTTATTTTGCAAAAGGTGTTCAGAAGATATTGCACGAGGAAAAATGGCTTTGTCTTACGAACTATCTTGTTGAACTTGCACTAATGTCCTAAAGCTGGGCTTTCCTCACTTTATTTTCAAAACTTTGCTGAGCAAACTTTTTTTGCCAACTCCTGTGCAGCTGAGGAGAATTCATCATTATCAGCCAGTAGATCAAAAATGAGGAGGGGGTGAAAATGACAGATACAGCAAAAGTTAAGATGAGGGAGGTGGGTGGAGACAATGAGGGGAGTGAGGATCCAGAAAGATTGGAGCCAGACAATGAGCAATGTTGAACAGTGTTACCGTGTGTGGGTGGCTGGTGAAGTAGGTGTGTGTATACATACATGTGTGTATGAGAATGAAGAAAAACCAAGAGAGTTCTTTGAAGTAGACCTTAGGAGTCCAGGACCAGCCAGACTCTGAGTATGTCTTGCCTGATTTACTCCTAATTCTGCAGTTTCTTTCTCAGCTGCAGCTTCAAACACAATAGCTATTTGCCATTTGTCTTTGGCTATATTTTTTTATAAATTACGTAGTCATCAAGAGAGATGATCTCATATCAGCAGCAATACACATTTCATTATGGTTTCAGTGAGTGAGAATTATGAAGCGAACAATAAGATCTTTCTGATTTAGAATGATGCAAATGGGTTTGAGCACACCTGTGATCTTAGAGGCTGTATTGTCTGATATGCCACGCAATGATAGGATCTTCTGTGGCAAATCGGTCATAGTGAGGGGTTAGACAACAATCAAAGACTTCTATCCATCTTATACCTGGGGGTGCTAGTGTAGGAATGATTATAGGAACAACTTCCTGTCAGAAACAACCGGAAGTAGCAGTAAGTTTTGGTTACCCAAGGTAGCAGAGCAGGAACTGTGGTTTATTTGAAAGTAATTTGAATTTAGATTAGCAGAACAAACTGTATTTTTTGTTTAAATTATATTTAACAACAGTAGTAGAGTTTACTAAAATGGCCGTATGGAATTCATAAACCTGCTGTGCTGTTCGTGGCTTCACAAACAACCAGACTAAACTAAATCTGTGGCTAAAACATTGAACATGAACTCAAAACAAAAACAGTATTCATGTGAAAAAAGGCATGGCTTCCACTGCCTACCTGCAGACAAGAAATCAAAAAGTATGTGGCTGAAAAATCCACCACGAATCTGTGTGTTTGCTTATTTGACTTTGCTGACAAACGAAATCTGAGACATAAAATATTATAACTAATTCAACATTTTGAGCAGGTCTGAACGTTTTTTTTTTATTATACCTCGTTTTCCCCCTTTTTATCTGATATTAGATCACAAAAAACATAGTAGTTTTTTGATGAAATCTGTAGTCTGCCTTTACAGCACTGGGAAAATCAAGAAGAGTCACCGGTCTCTGTCCTACTGAATATCCTGCACTGCATCATGAACCACATGTTCAACCATGCGTACAAATGCTCCCTCCTACACACACACAAAATTTAACTTAGCAAACACTCTCACACAGTTTGACCTCTTTGTGGCAGCAGCTAATGTATTACAACAGTCCTCTGGCGCATGGCCCCAATTTGCTATGCATGACCACCATGGCTTTGAGTGTAGGTAGTGTATTATTCCCAAGCAGTTCTTGTAAAACTAAAGAACATGATGTAATTGTATTGATGTAATATGTAGAAAGAAAGAAAGAAAGAAAGAAAGAAAGAAAGAAAGAAAGAAAGAAAGAAAGAAAGAAAGAAAGAAAGAAAGA
>JAVKLF010000001.1:9677708-9694794 GCA_034783495.1 Millerichthys robustus
TAATACGATGGTTTAAAGAGCCATTTTTTAGGTTGTACTGCTGCTTTAGACAAAAGATCTGAGTTTAATAGTTTGTATAATTATATCTCTTGTTATCTTGTGAAAATGAAAAATGAAAACCACAAAAACAACTTTATAGCATGTAGCAAATGTGCATGTAAACAGAAATACTGCTCACTGGTTCTAAGAGGAGTGAACAGAAATCTAATAAAACATTTCACTGATTAGTTTAATACATAAAACCTGCTAACCTGCTCACGTTTCCTACATAATAAATCAGTATTTATTATGAGTACTGAAATGACTCTAAACTCAAACTATGTACTCGATAACTATATGCTGATCCCGTATTTGGCTTTGACACACAAACAATTAACTGCGTGCTCTAGCTAAACAATTCATGTTTATTTGTTCTTCCTTTTTTTAATGAGTGCAGCATTTCTGAGACACACTCCAGCTGAAAGTGAATCGGTTATTTTCCAGATTGTCAGTGCAGCTTCCAGAAGGACTACGTCCGTGTTATTCAACTGGCCGCCTGCAGACCATTTGGAACGCCAATAATAAAATGCATTTTAAATCATTAAACTAAATATATCATTTGATGCAACAAAGTGAACACATATAAAAGATAAAGTTAAGAATGCTTGGTTTGTTACATACTGCAGTGTTTAAACTACCATTATTGGGCAACACACACACACACACACACTCACCATGTGAGGACCCCGAGCTGTTGGCTTTGAATAACCTAAGTAATTAGGCTGAAAAGCCCTGGCCTATGTTCTTGGTTTACTAAACTTTTATCTTGACTTTCCACAAAAATATAAAAAAATTGATGTGTTTCATTTACAGCAGGGTTCAGTATGGGGTCAGCAGTAAGCTCTGCAATTAAACTTGATGTTCTGCATTGATGGGTCTATTTGTGCTCAGTGTTTGCCAAGGATCCATGCCATTACGTTTAAGAGACCCAGACACTTGGGAGGACAACTCATGACAACCCCAAAAGGGAATTCATTGCTGCCAACATGATAAGCCTGTAGGGAGGAGCCCAAGACACCCAGCTCCATGAAATTAATCCTGAAAAACAAGCCTCGCTCTCATAAAGGCTAAGGAATTTGAAAATAAATAAATAAACTTGCCACTACAAACTATCTTTCTCGTGTCCCACATTGAAGAAAATAGTGAACATGGTGACAGAAAGATGGTGAAAAATGGTGACAGAAAAATGGTGTACCGAGGACAGACAGAAAAGATGACTATCCGAGGATGGGATTTGAGGTTATATTTAAAGAAATGCTCTCTGGCAGCATTCACAAGGTCAAGACCTGAAGGCCTGAAGCTCATGAAACCATCTTGGCAGGACTCCTTTTTTCCTTTATAAAGTTGTAACTGTCTGCTGGGACTCATCACTTCCCCTTTCCCACTGTTGTAAAACTGCAGCTTGTTTTTTTCTTTTATACAGTGTATATTTTATCAGAAATATATTAGTGAGTTGACAAGGAATGTAAACTTCCACATAATTTGGAGCAGGAATAATTACTTCCCATAGTTATATTTACTATAAGGATAGTGATATTCAGAAGGGGATTAGTAATCAAGGAATCTGATGGTATAAACCCTCCCACTCCAGGGACAGAGTTTCTTTCCTTTCCATCGTTCTCTTGTGAATATTTTTACTTTGGATTCAGTCATTTTCAATAAACAAGGGAATTCAAATAATCACTGTGACAAATTTCCCGCCTCTCCTCTTGTTTCTCCTTTTTTTAAGTTTAGTTCCCCTCAAAACGATCTCTTACATGGGAAAAGCAGAAAGGGCACAAAAGGTATATTATGCTGATCCAGACGATAAGCTGACAAATTGGTTTTATTTATCAAGGAAAACTTTTGCTCCAATGTGTGCCATGTAAATCTTTCTAACAAATGTGCTGTGGTTGCTGACGCGGTTTCCTTGTAATAACCTTTATTAGTGTTATTCCAGAGCTACTTTGACCCACAATAAGGCACTGGTTAAAGAAAATATTTAAATCTGGGTAAGAATGACACAAGGGAGAGAAGTGGAATGATTTATGTCAAAGTAAACTACGGTATGTTTAAGACAGAGCAATGACCTTAACTGTCTTAAAACAGCAAAAAAAAAAAAAAACAGTTAGATGTGATGATTTAGGAAAATGAATGGCTGATCAGAGAGAGAAATAAAAATACTAAGACAGTAAGAAAAACCCATCTGGAATAGCTTTTTGTCTCCCCTTTTACAGGCTGAAACCAAATATCCATATCAGATCTGAATACTGTGCTGTGATAATAGTTGAATATTCATTTTTAGTGCGAGCGGAAGACAAACATTCTCGTCCTTAATGACATCTCCTGGGAGGAAGTTCATTACACAAGGTTCTTATGCAACAAAACTCTGTCATTTTGAGAGGTCAGAAAAGGTTCATATTGCTAACATTAGTGCAACTAGGTTAGTGACACTTCTCACATTAAATAAGATGCATTAAACGACTGTGATACAAGTTCACAAGGTAGACACAATTGTGCTATTTTGACCTATTAAAAAAAACAGAGACTAAAACTTTATGTAGGTTCAAGCAGTAAGAAGTAGTTGAGTACAGAAGGCATTCAGGTCAGTCATTCAATTAAAAAATTATGACCTCAATATTTTATTTCAGTTTGCTAAAATTTCTTCAGGGATGTTATGTTATATTTAGCAACTGTTAAAATAAATTCAAAAAAAAATTACTGTTATATTTATTGGAAATGACTTTCATCTACGGAAGATGACAGAACAAAGTCCAACATCATAAACAATGTCCATGATTAGGCCAAGCATCAAATTCAGCAACCTGATTTAAAGCTTTATCATGTGAGGATTTAGATTGGCAACTTAATTTGCAGTAATATTGAGTAATAGTAAGATGGACACACTGACATTTAACCAAAGAAATGCAATCTGTGTTTTCTGTTTATGTACAGTACATGCTCAACATCCCTTTATATTTTTTGTTTGCTATGTAGCTAAATCGCAACGTAAATTTGTTGGATCAGAAGCAGAGCTAGGTGAGTCTATATGGAATAAAATGAAAGAACAAATGGAAAGGAAATTCTAGTATTTGTCAAATCATCTCACACAGAAACAGGCAGGTGTACAGTATGTATTCCTGAAGGTAGGTGCATAAGTAAGTGTGTGTGCATGTGTAGGTGTGTGCGCGCATGTATGTGTCTAAAAGACACTGCAGATGTAGCTACACACAGTTCTGTACACTGATTGATGGTTGCTGTCCGTGCAGGCCTACATTTTTGAGTGGATAGGAGTCACAGCACATGAGCAAACACAAGATGGAAGACTGTGGTACTCTCCACTACAAAGACCAGCAAGACTTCCAGCACCGCATACACACAAGGAAGAAACAGTCACACACCACACCCACAGATCCACTTCCCCACCTCCACTGCTTGAAGATTTACCTGCCAGCTGCTGCCAGTCGCAGGGAAAGATGGGCTTTGTTGGTTTTGTGAAGCCCACCGACAAGACCCCCCTGGAGACTTCAGGTCTCCAACAGCACAAGCCTCAGCCTTATCCACTTTGCCGCACAGGCAATCTGTTTTCTATATTACCAGTCTGTATCACTGTACTATGCACTATAGAACAGCAATTGAGCAGGAAATTAAGTTAGGGGATCGGTATTTGGCGGAGGAGAACGAGCTGGTGTGGTCTACTCTCTCCACATACAAGGATCATTAAATATCACATGAGTTTTTTGATAAATTTCCTTTTCTCTTCTATCTGCTGTTCCCATCAGCTCACTGCCCTCTTCCTCCTCTCCATTTTTTCTTGGTTTGTCTCTTTTTCTTTCCTCTTCAGTTTCCCTATCATCATCTACCTATTCTTCTCTTGTCGTGCTGTATTTCTAGACTGTCGGAAGCAAAACATCCTAATGGATGTTTAAACAGCTTGAGATGTGTCGACCTACGAACCACCTCCGTGTGACAGAGATCTCTGACAGGGAATTGAGACCATAACAAGAGAAAACATAGGAGACAAATTTATTTAGTTTTCTTTTTCATTTATATGCCATCCTCTCTATGGGGTTCTTCCTTCCAGTTTCTATGCTTTGTTTATTTTCTCATTCTGTATTTCCGTGCATACTAACAATGTTGAAGAAAGGCATTTTTTAATTAGATGGGGGTATTATTGACAATTATTTTCCTCCTTTCCGTTCTTCCTTTTCATTATAGCACTTTATAACTGTTTCATTGAATTAGTGAGAAAGTTTGACAGTAAATAAAAACTAGAGTGAAAGCAAAAAAGATTGGTGCACTGCAATATAAATTTGGAGATAGTCGACTTTTACTGTGTGTGCACTGTCACACAAGTTTTGGCAATTCACACATGAGCACACTCAGAACCACACGTTTCAGTTCTGTACTCCTATGTGATTCCTTAACTTATTAATCATGAACCTCATTACCAAACTAATAATTAACTTGTATTTCAGATTACTTTTAGACTAATTTTGGATATTTAAATGACCCAGATCTCAAATTAAAAATGAAATGCATTTTATATTCTTAGAAGAGATTAATGCCATTACTGCCACTTCATACTTTTCAGATCTTTATTTGACATGAGATAGTGGATCTGATAAAGTGCATTATATGGAGTATGTGATTGTGTTTAATCATCACTGTAAAGTTTAAATGGTTTAACCACATTACCAAATTGTTTTATAGATAATTTCATTAAATCTAATAAGTCCTAAAAATATTAGTCTTGTTCATGGATATAGTGACTGATGTGCCTAAAGTGAATGACAGCTCAAATTTCTTTCTCTGAAATCATTTTTTTTTTCAAACCTGAAAAGCAGACAATGACTGTATTGCCACCACACAAACAGGTGGCAGGAAAACATAAAGGTAGTAACAAAGACAACAAGCTTTTATTGCTACAATCTAAGGTCACTCAGTGGTGTTGACAGCTAAATTAACAAGTACAAGCACCATCTGCCTCCTGATTTGGTAAAATAAGTCAGTACATTATCAAAGAAACATCTAACACATTATTATTTATGTCAATAAAGGAAAAGCAACATATATTATTCATCTTTGTAGCCATCTGTGTCCACATGGTGCATACATGCACTCACGCCTCGTCCACTGGTCAGGTTAGTGTGAGGCAGTCAGGTAGATAAGGCAACAAACAGGTTTAAATCCCCACTGAAGCTGAGCTGATGGACAGACAGGCTACCATTAACAATGCGGTGGCTTGTGAGAGCAGTAGATGATGGAAAGATACCCTGGCATTTGCTGTTAAGAAGTGGCCCTTAAAGATTTCACACTTCCAATTTCTTTGAATTATCTGCCATCTCCAGCTTGTCACTCAGCCTGACAATTTCTGATTCTTGCTCACTGAAGCACCATGCTGGCTATTGACAAAGCAATCCACAATGATACAGCAAAACCCTGGTAAAGCATTAGTCAAACCATTCCAGTGTATCCACAATCATGTCCACCCCTCTTTTTGGACTGCCTCATTTGCCAAGAACCAAAGCAGATGATTCAAGTGATTCACCTATTCAGAGGTTTTGTTTTAGTTTAGCGTATGAATTGCATTTTTCAGAGTTGCCTCGCTTTTTAAATTTTGGTCCTCCGCCAAGACAGGATTGAGCCAGGCAGAGTGGAATATAATGTAGGGATAGGGATATTTTTATGTCAGACAGTGCAATTAAATATTTCAACAAACATTACTGTAAAACATTGAGTGTGAGCCCAAATTTCTAGAAATTTAGCCTGAGTATTTTTACTAATATTGAGCAAAAGTGTTGTTGCTACTGGCAGTGAAATATTGATTAGAGGTTTTTGCATGTTTTATATGCTCACAGCATGTTTAAATTAAAAATCACTGACACGCTAGACACCATACTGGATTTATCAGTTTGGGGTTGTATTCTTGCTTTTTTTGAGTAGTATCACTCATTAGAGACGCAAACTGACATTTTGCCAATTTATCTTGCTACATTGTGGCCTCTGTAACAAAAGCGATTTTTTTTTCAGGTCCACTTATAAGGCAGTGGCGACAGCCAAATGCTGTCATGAGACGGAACAGGCTGCTTATCAGATTTTTGGTTTGACTCTCGTGCTGCTCCAGACAGGCCATGATAGAAATATCATAACAACCACATTACCCTCAGCATTCAGAGCATAGTGCATAGCCTGTGCTTTCTATGAATTATTAAAAGCAGACAGATTACGCTGCAAGGCTGCATAACTGCTGGTCTGGTTGCACACTACAGAAGCTGCTGAGCAAAATCATAGCACCAGTAGTGTGTTTTTTTTTGTTGGTTTTTTTTAGTTAGTTAGAAAAAGTGTATTTAAAAACAATTGGAATCATGCTGACAGTTGTAGTTCATTTAAATAGATATCTTAGTATGAAAATCAGTTATTTTTAAAAGAAAGAATTGTAGTTGAGTTTGTATATGTACACAAGTTTGAGCATGTACATGTGTCTTTTTCTGTTTGTCAAACAGCGAAGGAAGTTGGTGAAGGGCATAGTGTCAGGGCTTGTCTGACATGTGGCCTGGTGGGTTGGCTGGATGGTGGGTTTGCCGTGTAGATGGCTGGTTGGGTGCAGCCCAGCTCAAGCCTGGCAACTCTCTCTCTCTCTTTCTGTCTCTTTCTTTCCCTGGAGTGATGGGCCAAGACATTAAGACAGGCGTTTTAATTAACTGTGCCACTCTTCCACCTGCTGCCCTCAATATGTTCTGGCCCCGGCAAGCTGTCTTTCAAACCTCTGACTCTCTTGCTCCATTTTTTGTTTTATATATCCCATTTCAGTATCATTTTCTACTTATTCACTTCTTTATCTCACTTTCTTTCCAATTTACAAACCTGACCCTTCATCACTTCCACTTTGGCTCTCTAACCTTCTATTTTTTCTACTCGGTTGTGTATCCCTCTGCAGTTTGACCCTAATAAATGAAAACTCATGCCAACCAATAAGGTAATTTCATAAGGTTCAAATGACGAAATTAGCCAATTTCCTTTTTAGAATTTGGAGAGGATTCATTTCTGCATGTGTCCCATTTTACTGGCCATCTACCTGAGACTCAAGAAACACACACACGTAGAAATAGGGTGCACACAAACTCTCACGCTTCTCAAATCTATCTGGTAATTCAGTTTTGCCCAGCACTCATCTGGCTATTCATTAAACCCTGATTGCAGATGGATATTTCTGTTCCCTCATGACAGAAAGAAACTGGAGATCAAACTGAGGACATTACCAGATTTAGAAGAACAACTGCAGTGCACAGCAGTGATGAGTGTGTCTGCACACTCGGACATGACTGTGAGAACGTGCGCCTATAAATGTTTGTATTAATATGGGTAAATGTATGCCTGGTACTTCAAGAATCTCATTTAGAACCACAATTCCTATAGCTTAATCATTTAGACCATAAATTGAGAATTAATTTAAACTGGACGAAACAACTAATGATCCACTTTTAGCACTCTACTTAAATTGTATTACACTTTTAATAGGGTTAATAATAGACAGCATTAGCAACACAGGAAAACGACACTACGAAGTGTTGCATCAAAAGGATTAATGTTCTTCCTTCAGAATTAAAGCCAGGCATTAGAGATACAAGTAAAGCTAACAAATGGCCCAGCTCTGGCTCCAAGATGGGGCCTCAATTGCAACCATAAGACAGTAAGGAGACAGCAGCGTGGGACAATACATCAGGAAGGCAGACAGGGAGCATTCATCTGGCGCTTGAGGAGGAGTGACTTTGAAGTTCTCCACAGTGAGGTGAACGAGCAGCCGTGGCCTCAACCTTCGTGTTTATGTAGCCGCACTAGCCTTGGGAGAGCTCTTAATGAATGATGTGGATAGATGGACACCTTCTTCACGAGTGCGTGCTTTAGATAAAAGTACACACTCACACATCTGTCTGAGGGCCAAAATATGCTGCAAGGATTTTCACATTCTTTACGTTCAGGTCGTGCAGGATACAAGCACATACCCTAGTTCTACATGCGCTTTTAGCAAAGAAATAAAAACAATGCATCAGCTAGAGGAAAGATGTGTTGTTTTAGTTGTTTCCTGTATTAAGTGTCATAAAAGGAGTTGAGATCAACATCCTGCAGAAAAATCTTTAATTGGGAAGGATGGCATTATCATGTCTATTGTCATTACTCACAACATCAGGAGTTTGTACAGTTTTATTTATTAAATTAAATTTAGAATGTAAGCAAAAAACACAGAATTTGTGATACACACATAATTAAATAATAATACATAATTACATAATTAAAATATTGAAAATATTTATACATTTTTACTTTCAAAGAACAAAGTATCTAACATTTAGTCTGAAACAAATGAACAAAAAGAGGTATTGCTGTTATGACAGCTTTTAAAAGCACAACCAGTTCCTCCATTGATTGCAGAGTACAACTGGGGTTTTCTGTGCCCTGCGGCTTGTCTTCACTAGCATCTCTCACCAGAACACCTCCAGGAGCGTGTTGTCCTTGTTGTGCTGCAGCTGCACGAGCGCCGCTGGAGATAAATTATGAATGCAATGCAAAAGCTGTAAAATTTGTTGTATCTTCTATTATCTTCATGTTAAAGGCCACAAAAGCTCTTCAGTGAAGTCAGCCATTAAGAAATGACAGGTATTGCTATCAGGCTTCTTTATAGGCTATTACCTGCAATGACAGCAGCTGCTACTGCACCACTGTACGGCCTATCACATTATTTGCAGCTAAAGTCAGCTACTGTGTCATTTTGCCTCATTTTCTTGACAGTGCTATCATAAATCCATTGGGCTGCAGGGGAAACTGTCGACTACCTCGATTATCTTCATAGCCTGAATGAATTCTGAAATGTATGTAACAGGCAATGACTGTTATGGATCAGGAGGCTGGGCCATATTCTCTCTATCTCTCCTTCCTTGTATCTCTCTTAGGTGATGTGCTGATTGGGTGCTTGAGGGCTCTGATGTGAGCATAAAACTGAGTAAAAGAGCTGAACTTTGAAGCACACACTGACAGGTCACAACGACTGACTTAAGCTTCAGTTCTTCAAGATAATCTTCTGCTGATTTGTGTGTCTTTACAAAAAGCAAACAAATATACCATAACTAGATCAATGCACAATGACAGGATTTAGGTTTATGAGAAACAAATTAAAAAAAAAATCAAACTGAAATGCCTGTTTTAGAAAAAAATGCTGTTTATTTAACAGTTGTTAGAGGAACTGATGTTTGAATTTGTTTTTAAGTTTCCATGTGTTCTTTAGTTACATTTTGAGTCCTTATGTTGTGTTGGTATTATCTGTACCTTGTGTCATTTTTAAATATGACAATTTTTTTAAGTTCTTGAGTTAAAGTTTAAAACTTTCTTTATACTTCATGAGTCCTGTGTTCAGGTTGAGTTGGGCTTTTGCAAATATCTTGGTTCTATTGCAACTTTTGAAAACTTTTTGTTCTTGTTTAAGTATTATTTTCATTTTCAGAATCATTCAAAGACCTTTTTCTTTGTACAATGTAGTTGGTTTTTGTTTGCTCTATAACTTCGGTTTACTTCTGATCTTTGCCCCTAATCATCACATTTGCCTTGATTAGGCTTTGTTTAATTCCTCTTTAGTTACTTATTTACAGATTCTGCATTTTGATCTTAAGTAATAACAGAACCTGTTCATTTAAATTATTCTACACAACATATCACTGTACAGTACCTGTCCATACTGCATTGTGCTTTCATCCACAGCCAAGCTACTACTCCACATAACAACGGGCTGCCATGATTTTAATACAACCACAGCTGATTTGTCCACAGTCATTACGCCTATAGGGAGAAGAGTATAAACAGATAATTAAAAACATAATTAATAACCCGCAGTCATCATCTTCCTACTCTTGTTGCATCCTAAAATTATATATGACAGTTTCAAAGCTTGAAAATTGTGTACATGGTTTTGAACTCTTTAGAGTACAACAATTAATGAAATTAGTTCAACTGTTAAACTATACAGCAAGCAGATTCCACATGGGATTGAAACATATGGGTTTCCTTCCATATCCATGAATGCTCTTCATGACAATAATGAAACACAGGCCTATCAGAAGTAAAACACCTCACTGACTAATTAGACTCTCAGGCTGCAGTCTGGCAAAAGAAGAAGAGAAAAGTGCTCGAAGAGAGACTTGCTCGCCTGCAATTTGCATCTGCCACTTTTTACTGCATCTGTTCCAAGTGCCATTCAACGGTCCCTTCGTCTTTTTGTTGTGAAGTGTAGAGGCCCAACTATTTAAGCTCACCTCCTACCTACCCGAAGCTTTGTTCCTGCTCCTCTGTGGGCCAGTAATGAGCCAGCCACCACAAAACTGCAAGGAAATTAATGACTCATTATGAACGGAGTCCAGGCCGATCCACAGCCTCTCCGCCTACCCCCCCTGCCCTACCCACATGTCCACATGTAATCCTCTCTCACTCCCCCTTTTCTCTCACTTACTCTCATCCCATCAACCCATAGAGAAAGACCTCAACACCACCCTATCAATTAGAGCCTATTACAAGGCTCCCATGCTAGCTGGGTAAAGAAAGAGGGCCTTCACAGCTCAAGAGTGTGTGCAGGAGAGATTGTGAGAACTGAATGAGGGAGCCTTAAGGTGCTTCTTTCACACCTTGCCCTTATCCATTATGCCACTGTGTAAAGCCCTATAGAAGAAATGTGCAGCCCCAAAGAAACATGAGGATGAAAATAAGTCAAGGGACAGATTCTTGGTCACACCTTTTTCCCTTCTACTTTAGTGTCGAATTATATCATAACTAGTCCTTAAGCAGAGCAACATGGTCACTGTGCTCCTCCTTTACATGGAGTGTAAAAGACAAAAAAAAGATGTCGAGCTCCGAATGTCGTGTTAATCATCTCCATTTGTGTTCACAGACAGAGACGGATATTAACAAGATAAAGCAAATGTATGAAAACATATGAAAATTCATGATGTTATTGATTTATTTTAGTCTTGCTACGCTGTTATCGCCATAGTATTCCCCAAGGCCATACCCATATATTAATGGGATTGTCTGTCTTTGTTCTGAATGGGGGAAATTGTACTACTCTGCCAGCATTTTAGAAAGTCTTTTTTTTTTCTTTTCTTTTCTCCCCGATAGGATATGTATCAACTTTTCATAGAAGCATTCTATGTCATTGGCTTTTGAAACTATATGGTGCATTTTACGACAATCCCTCTGGGAGTGAATGGGTGAGATCACATGGGTTTGAGGTGGTTTAGAATGGCAATTCCTGCTGAAAGTGTCATTTCCAGCCAGAGACATCAATTTGGTGTGTGAAACAGAGGCCCAGGAGAACCCAATAGCCTCAGAGATTCCTTACATGAGCAAAGGGTTTGGGGATCAGTACAAACTCACCTGGATAAGACAGGAATATCACAAAAGTGCTTCAAATTCATGAAGCGAGGTGTGGAAAAAAAGGAGAGGAAGAATCTTGATAGACAATTTAAAATAGTGTGTCAATCAAATCTAAAAAAGAAAAACATCAGCGCATCACTCCTTGAGTAGATAATAGAAATTTGATTTTCATATTGAAATTAGAGGTTTAGAATGATTTGTTGCTCAAGATACAGGAAATATATACACACACATATACAGTATATATATTTTTTATGAATAAACTTTCTATTTTTCTTTTTCACTTTGATGGCTTTGTACACTCTAGTTTAAGCAACTAAAAAATTGAAACAGAGGAAGCTGATCAACGACCTCCATTTGGAGAAGCCAGTCAAAGCTCATAAATACGGTTAATGTTGAGACAATAAAACATTGACATGCATAAAAAAAGAAAATAAACAAATTCTAATTATCTGTAGCATTTTTTGTGTATGTCAAAGATTTTAGTAACTATAAAACAGTGATCGTGGGCAGTGGCATTAACTCTAATATAAAGCCGCAATTAATTTCAGTAAGAGCAAAATGGCTGATAATTATCACTGCAGCTCATTAGACTTGTTTTGGCACTTAACCCATTTAAATCACCACACAGGCAATAAACACAAGCAAAGATGTAAATACATGCATGCAGACGTTTTGAGTTTATTTCCACTATAATGAGGCAGATAATGTACAGGTTGGGTACGACTAGTTTAGAGGGGAAAATAAACAGTTCTGTACAGATTTAATGGGGGCTTAACATTACAAGAAAGTTTTGTGCAGGAAAGAGTTACATGAACACCCAATTGAATAAATGAACATCTTGCAGAAAAACTAATAATAGATCAGGAAGTTTGTCATGGTGCATTAAAGAAAAACAAATTTTCATTTCGGTTTAATATAAACTAATACTGCAAAGTTAGAAGAGCAGACACTCAACTTTAAACAAAACATTGTGAGTGAAACCTAAAATAATATGATGGCTCTTTTTATTTCTTTAAAATATTAACTGAGAAGTAGTACAGAACACAAGAAAGCCAATCATTCAATGCCCCTGCAATGAATCTTGGCTAATAATAACAGAATAAAATCTTTGGGGTCGGCCGTGAAAATTTAAACTTCAATGCTGTAAAGTACAATGCGCCGTAAAATATTAATGCATGTAGTAAAATTATGCCAACAGTAATATTTTTGATTAATGCTGTCTGTAAAAGAGACATATCTGTATTTATTTACAAGCATGGCTATTAGATGGGGCGGCTTTGTTTGAAGGCATGTTTATGAATGTTGACTGTGGCTCTGAGGTAAGTGGCAATAAATCTGTGAGAGGATCTTTGTAAAGTTCCCTTGGAGGACATAACTTCACGTCTAACCATCTCCTTCCTTCACTTGACTTTTAAACATTTAGATGTTGCTGGGCCAACTGCATCCAGAGCAGTTTCTAAATTATGCGGCTTCCATTTTGACAGCACAGGTGTTAAGTAATCACTGCTGTTAAATTGTGGCAATAGATTTGTGTAGGTTAGAAACTTGGGCATGTTTAGTCTGTCTTTAGACTGTTAAGGTGCTTGGGAAAAGCAATATCTGACAATTTGCTATGTGCCAGATGTTGGCGTAGATATCAGCAGTGACCTTTAACCCCTAGGATTAGCATCTACCTCACAAAACTATACATAAACTGGTAAATCACTGTCCCCCCCCATATTTAGTATTACACTTCTCTGCCAGATATTCTATACTCTACCACTACAAAGTGAAAACTACACGAAGCTGAGGGCATGACCTGTGCTAATGAGAGAAACATTACTTCTATGATCAAAAAGATCACATATCATAAAGTTTACATCACCTGCGGCTATCGAGGCCAGATGGAAATGTTTTTTTATCCCTGCTGGAGAACCTTTGGCTGATGACTCATTCACGCCTTTTTATTCCCTTTTTCGTTTTTCCTCTGCAACCTGTTTTTGACGTACTTTGTTTTGGCTACAAGTTGTGGAGTTCATATAACAGGGGTGATGGCATTAGTAATAGTGCCGCAGCGGCTGACCTGGAGACGACGGACATGCAGGTATGTGTCCTCTGGCTGCAATGATTAAAAAGGAGCGGGGATTAAAAGAACTGATTTCGTTCCCAGTTGAGTTCAAAGGGCTTAATCAGTGTTTCATCGCTGAACTCTTGACCCTCACCTTCAATGCATAATTAACTGACAAGTGGTGATAAGGTTGAGCCCTGTGAAGGAAAAAAAAAACTAAGTTTGTTTTGTTTTGTATTTTTTTTATTCTGTTTGCCAAAGAACACAGCAACAGTTGATGACATCATGCACTAATTAATGGCTGAAAACCTTAATAACCCAACTGTCTCATTCCTGCAAAAAGGCTTATTTTTAAGGGAAAATGTGTGAAAACTGACAACGGCTCATTATGCACGTCTCTTTATCTCTCTAATTTTTTTTTCTTTCTTTCCTTGATGTGCCCTCTTGCTTTGTCATGACCAATCCTCAAGTCCGAATCATTTATGCAATAGCCACAACTATTTCTCTCGTGCTATTGTGTTTCTGGCTCAAGCTGACATTTGATATCAGTTCACACCTTGGACACACATAGAGAGGTGCTAAACAAGGACTTCAGGACATGTCACAGCACACCACAGGGTGTGGGTGTAAGAAAGAAGATTAGTGATGGCACCAGGAACAGAACTTGCTCACTCAAAACCAGAAATGAGTAACATACAATTGTTTACCACAAAACAGTTTTATATTGATACGTGAACTGTTGAAGACTATGTGACCATGTCAATTCAGTGTCATATTTGCAGACTGGTCACAAGGATAAGTTTCTCTTACTACAAAATACATGTACTTTAAAAATTACAATTTCTTTTTCACAGGGTTTGTGTTTTGAGTTGTTTCTAGCAGCTTTTTTGCGATCCATGTTTTTAGATTAATGTTTTCCTAGTTGTTTTTTGATGGTGGTGGTTTCTCAGTTTTATTTTTTTTTCACCTAGTTTTCTCTGTGTCATCTGCCACGTCTTTCAGAGTCAGTTTCCACACTTGATCCCCTGCCCTGCCTGCTCTCATTTGTTCTCAGTTGTCATTTGGCTCAGGTGTCTTTACTCTATTTATTAGACCCTATCCCATGCATTTCTAGTTTGATGTAGGAATTCTTCTTGCTATGTCTGATTCTCCTCCTTGGCTCCTTGGATTATGTTAATTTGTAGTTTTGCTGCCACGTCAACATTTTGTTTCGATTATGGAAATCCTAATTTTGTACATGAGCTCCGTTTGTCTAAGTTCTTGGATCCTAACCTCTAAAAACTGTGACACTTTTTTGGTTGCTGTTGCAGATTTGCCAGAAATAGTCTGCATTTGCAGTTTAATGCAATTAGGTGATGTTCCGTATTCAATCAGCCTATATTACCTGTGAAATGATACCAAATGGTGATACATAAGGCTATTCAAGATATGAAGGTTATGTTTTGAAAGTTAGAAGTGATAAAGAAAAAAGAGAGGAAACAAGCTATGTATAATGTGCATTGCGTTAAATTGCATAATCTGTTACTACAGCTAAAAACATTTTTCTTCAATACGTCTTAATTTTTTTCCTTTTTATATAGACAAAAAATTAAAAGTTCAA
This sequence comes from Millerichthys robustus, assembly GCA_034783495.1. Taxonomy (NCBI): domain Eukaryota; kingdom Metazoa; phylum Chordata; class Actinopteri; order Cyprinodontiformes; family Rivulidae; genus Millerichthys; species Millerichthys robustus. Next base: position 9,692,795 of record JAVKLF010000001.1, read on the forward strand.
ACTTTAAATTTAATAAACATAAAAACAGCAATGTCAAATGTCAGAGTTGATTTATTTTCATGGTTAACTTAAAAGTTATACTCGCATGAACCTATTGGCTCTCAAAAAGTATTCTTTAAAAGCTAATACTAAATTTGGCAACCCAACGTCAGGGACAGTAAGCACAAAGAAAGGTTTTTAGGGAAATAAATTCACCATAGGTGTTTTTTATATCCTCATGTTTAGAAACTTGACTTATTTCAAGAATTTTTTTAAAGAAAAGCAATCAAAAAGGATATAGATTTTTCTCCTCCTCTCACTTCCTGTTTTGTGACTGGAAATCATGTGGAATCTTTTACACATCATGCCAGTTTTTCTTACAGTTGGGATCTGGCGGCTGTTGTTTTCCAATAAGCAGAGCTGTGCTTTTCTTTATTTTTTTCCTTTCTTTTTTTAAAATTCATTTCGCTGTAAGGCAGAGTGTGATAAGACAGAACGAAGACTTCCCTCCTAACGAGGCACATGCCAAGTCTGACATAATCCAATCTGGTCCATTTTCATCAGCTTTTGTCTCGTGTTTTTTGCTTCTCTTTTGGACTTTACTTTGGTTCCAACGACGGCTCAAAAACCTGAAATGACACAATTCGGTCGCACTTGTATAGTGGTACGGCTGCGATCCAAATAGCTTTTTTTCCCAGAAAATCCTTGAAGACCCACACACGTTTAAATCTGGCCCTGGGGGCAACAGGATCTAAACCACCAAGATAAAAAAAAGCATCCAGGCCAAAAGCAGAAATATATATTTAAAAGAAGGGCTTACCATAGCAAGAAAAAGGCATGTCAAACTGAGCATTCTGACTGAGCAGTAAACACAAACCAGAGTGCCCTTAGGAAAGCCTTGGAAAAGCTCTCTGCACAGAGGACCCAGCCTCACACACATAGACAGCAGAAAAATAGACAATACAGTAATAATAAGCGAGACGTCAGGGTGCAGAAGAGCGGTTAAATGGTCATTTGTGACAGAGCCTGATAGACAGAAGAAAAGCAAAAAAAAATAGACAAACATTCAACTTAACTGTATATGTTAATACTTGTGTCCTAAGCTAGATAATATTTAGGTTAATGGTCTGCAATTAGTTAAAACATTGCTTTAACTGTGAAGACCTTTCATGTGAAATGTTGCAGGGCATGAGAACTAGAATCATTTAAACTACAAAAAGTGCAGAAGAACTTTTAAAATGTATTCATATTTATGAAAAAAAAATGTTTTCTGGTAAACCTCAAACTACTTTGCTTTTTTTTTTTTAACAAAGACAGCGTGTAAAGTGTAAAATATATGTTACCCTCCTGCTGAGCCACCCTCATCGTGATCATTCGTAGTAAGACTTTTGTTTTCTCATCAGTCATAACTAATGAAAGCAAAACAAATACAACAGAGGTGAAAAGAAGTGAAATGACAAGAGTGGGATTAAAAAAAACAAAACCTTGCCTCTCCCCCAACTCTTACTTATGCCATAAATGCTTATATTTCAAGTGTAAACAAAATCAGTGCTATGCAGGAATGATGAAAAGCCTATGCTCTTATTATAGGAGAAAAATAACAAGCTCTTATGAAGGGATTGATTGTTTTCAAATTGTAGATCTTTGTACGAGGAGTGTAAAGTAGAGCTAAGTCTCCATTATGGGATGCTGCTGCTACATTGCTTTTGATTTTCTGTCAACATCCCTCTTACCAACCAGGCACTGTATTTACTAAATGCATCAGGGCCAAGAAATGAATTGAAAACAATGTTTGTCTTCTGCAATCCAAATTGTGTCACCAGCTGGAGGTATTGCAGGTTTATGTGTTCTGCGTGACTCACTCTGCCAACATTTAAGAAATACTGAAGGACTCTTCTGAATAGCTGACTGCACAATATGAGGGGAGTCGCTGTAACAAAACTTAACATAAATTAGGAGTGAGCCGTACAAGCCATGCAACTCAGTTCTACAAAGCTCTTCTCTTATGCAAGGATTATACA
>JAVKLF010000001.1:9733800-9753298 GCA_034783495.1 Millerichthys robustus
TTATTACCTTGTCTTTTTCTGGATTGGATGCCATGATCTTAACACTGACAGAATCCTGAAACGGCTGCATCTAGTGACAACGTTTTTAAAATATAAATATATATTTTTAGATTATGCCTCTTAGTGCCTCCACTTCTAAGGTTTAACGGCCACAACTTTATTATAAGCTCCCTCTAGTGGCTTTAAAGTTGACTGCAGATAAAGCAATTGGTGTTTGAAAGCTAAAAATGTAAAACAAATCCTTTCTTCCCCACATTTAAAGATCAACCATGTGGCAGATTTGCATTCAAAACATGTCAACTCTTCATGTTTGACCTTGTCACATGTGCAAATGTGTAAGACATATAGCAGAGTGGTATCTGAAAATATCTTTAGAGGATCAAAGCGAGGAAAGGAAGAATCGGGTATATGTGGTGTGTGTGTGTGTTTGCGTGTTGTTCAGCTGCCTGCTGAAGGAGTCAGTGGAGGTTCACTCACAGTACCACAGAAACCCTGCAGCTGGGTTTGCCACTGAGGAACGGAGATGCCCAGGGAGAGAAAAAAAGGACAAAGATGTGGATGAGTATGTGAAAGAAGGAGAAAAAAAAGAGGAAGTGTATGAAATATAGGGAAAACTGGGGTGGGGGCGAGGGGGGCTCATTTTGCCTATTTTGCCACAAGCTCTTCAAAGACTACATCTTGCCTAGAACACATCTGGGAATGAGAGTGAAAGTTGAAGAGTTCCTCCCGCTCTTTTCTCTCAAGCCCCCAAACCAATTTTGCTGATTTTACTTTTTTTCCCCATTTGCTCTTTTCTTTCAGCTCTTATCATTTTTCTCTCTCATTTTCTCTCATGCTCCCTTTTGCACACACTTCACCTGTGTGCACAATTAGTCTGTCCAGTTTTAATTCTTTTTAAAATAAACTATACTCACAATTTGACAAAATTAAATTATTTTGAAAGAGTACCTAATTTTAAACCATCTACCCTAATGTCAATTCCGCATGTGAGCAAGATTTTTTTTTCTCTCTCTCTCTTTCTCTGTCCTTTCTACAACCAAAACAAAATGTTTGAAGAGTGCTGATATGAAGTACTGGGATTCTTCTGAAGAGGTGTTGGCAGGTTAAGAGGATACCCTTCCTTTTTTTTCTTCTGTTTTAGTCACGGCTGTTTTTTCTTTCCAATTTCACTTTTCTCCCTCTCTATCTTCCTTTCCTGCCAAGGTTTATCCCTGAGGTGTCCTCTGGGGATACCTACTGGATAAGCCATTTGAAATATATTTTCTAAAGAACCTTCCGTTCCATTTTGTCTTTTTTTTTAACTGCTATCTCTCTAAATGTCCTTAAGAAAAAGTGTGAGCTAAAAGATGGCAGCAAATGTTTCAAAGTACTCTAGTTGTACTTTTCCATGTAGTTTACTCATTCAGAAAGGAGTCAGTTTCCCAGCAGCAGAGCGATAAAGACTTCTGGGACTGTGAGCTGTACTGCAGTATGTGAGCTGCTCTCACACAACCCTGGACAGTGCCAGTATACTGTAGTGGAACTCCACAGTGGGTAGAAAGGCCAAACCCAAAAGATGAATTCATCTTAAATTAATAGTTGAAATAGACCGAGATTTCTTAACCTTTTGGTGTGTACAGAATGATGTTGGTGTAACTCAATGTGAAACTCTTGTACACATGAGTTTATATTCAGGGTTTTTTGTTATCTTAACCAATCAAGTTTTGCATATTATCTTATAGGATTTCAAAAGGCAATCTATAGACCTAAAGTCACAATCAGCTTTTTTATGTAAAGAGCATCATTGTGTCACATTATGTGACTTCAGCCAGCTCTGTCAACCAATTATGCCACTTATAGCCAGAACCCCCTGTGATGTTTTGATAAGACTGTCTACAATTTCTTCCAATGAAGCAATTAGTTCCAGTATTTGTTTACAGAGAGCAAATGGGACTTCAAGCTAAAATAATATCCGTTATCTCCATTTGCCATCAGAGAAGAGTAAAATCACCACTGGCTAATCTTAACCTGGCTCTCTCATTGAGGATTAATCCTGTCACGGCAACTTAGCATCCAGTATGGGAGAGTACATGCTACCATGAGTGTGATGGTTTGCGTTATTATGCGAGAAGGAGAGCATATACAGTATGTGTGGTTGCACTTGAGGTGTGTGTGCGTCGGGGAGAGAAATATTGTAGACAAGCCAGTCATTCTCCTTCTGCCCCCTCCCTCTACCCCAGCCGTGTCAAGAACCAATCACGTGTGAAAACTTGCCGTAACTTCCCTTGCCTGTGTGACTACGGCGTCAGAGAGTTTGACAGATCTGTGCGCCACGGAGGCGTCTCCCAGCCATTTGGCATGCCATGCGCGTCTGGTGCGCTGGAGACTGCCTGTCAAACGCCTATGAGTCGGCGGCGCAGCCAGGGACCCTACGGAGCGCCAGATGGGCCATTAAGGTAGTATTAATGTAGATGCCATCGCTTTTCTCCTCTGACTGGGACATGCTCTCTCGAACTGCGAGCAGCTGCTGCCATTTACTAGGACAGCTTCCTGCTAACTTTGGCCAACTGGCATCACCGCTGACTCGCTTTCAGTGTAATGATACACTTTTTCTTCTTACTATACCTGTGACTTTTCCTCTCCTACCCTGCCCTTCCATTTCCAGATGTTTCAACAGGACAGAGCTGAAAACTTCCAGCTTTCCGTGCTGCCAAAGTGTTAGGCAAACACATTCAGACAGAGATTCCCCTCTCCCTGTCTCTTACGCATGCACAAATATAAATGCCAGCAGTCTAATAAGAGTATAGAAACTGGATCCATCTGTACACCCACTCCTAAGCTCATAATCAGGGCGTGATATTCAGTAGTGTACGGTTATTTCTGTTTATGCCCTACTGAGTGCTAATATCATGCTTTAATTGAGAGAAAATTGGCTGTTGGCAAGAAACAAAAAAGAAGGTTACCAAAACCCTTACCATGGATAAGTGTTGCAATCAGTAATATTCTATTTAGTTAAGTAGCCTAAAATGGGATGTTTTGAGATCATTATTCAAATCACATTGACAAAATCCAATTATGAGAATTAGTTTTCCAGAAGGAAATGTACAGAATTATTGATGTGTAATAAATGTGCTATCAGCTTTACATACACCAGGGGCATATTTGGAAACAGTGGGGCATACGATTCAAACTGAAACAAGGTCACAAACACTATACTTCCCCTCGTTCATGCCGAGAAAATCATGCACATTCCACATGCAAACTTTGCATAACATTTAGTGGCGTAAAAAATACTTTTAGGGTGCAGCAGAAGTCACAGTTTCAACACTTTGGATCTAAAAAAAAGGGGAGAGTGAAGAGTCAGAAAAGGTGACTAGTTTTAAAAAGATGCAGGATCTCCACAGGCACATGCTGACCTTCCTGTAGAGCAGGAACTAACTCCCTCTGTTTTCTGTTTCTCATTCTGCAGCAGAGCCCTGGGCATAGAAAAAAGAACAGAAAAAGTGTCCTTTGAGTTGCCCCCCTAGGGGGGATGAGTTTGGTGGTTAAGGTCGCTGTACTCCCACACTGAGCTCTGCACTGCAACAATCGACACATTAAAAAAAATAAAAACTATGAACTCCACAATGACTTTATTGTCTCTCAGCCTCTCACTTTCTCCCTCCCTTCACAGCATCCATCAGAGTGAGTCTGGGAGGAGGGGGACAGGGGATTTGTGGAGTGGGGTGTGGGCTGTCTATGTTCGTGTCTCGAGAGGCAGCTCAGATGAGGACTGCAGGGTTGGCATCACCGTTGGTCAGTGTTGAAATCAAACGCACCGCCACTGAAGCGCAGCAAACGCTTCTGCTCACATGCAGCCGTTAGTGTACTCGTGGTATCAAACTGACACCTTCTCCCTTGGCTGCTCCTGACAAGGAATTTCCTCATCTAAAAATTAGTTATACCTTGCCAACAGCACTGTAGCAATTTGTACAGTTGTGAATAGATTTAATTCTGGGTAGATGTGATAAAGCTTTATTGTGAAGAATAACAATATGACGGCCCAGAGGATACAAATGCATGGAATAACATGAGAGCAATGATTAAAAAATAATAATGACATGATCCCTTATTGTTGACCACACACTGCAGATTGAATGCTCAGCCAGCTGTCTGCCAACTGACTGATTTGAAAGTAATTTCAAGAGCCCCCCTCGCTAATCAATCTCCTCTAACAGTGCAAACCAATTTCTTCATAGCTGATTGAGAACAGCAATTGCTATTTTGGTACTTGTGCTCAATGAATAGCGCCAGCTTTCTATCTGGGCATCCACATTCTGAAAAAAGTGACGCTAATCAGCTGTGTGCAAAGTAACTCGTGCAGCAGGGAGGGGATCACATACATACATTTCCGTGTGTGTGTCTGCCTTACAGCCTGACAGACAAGATTAAGCTGACATCGATTGCAAAGTTAAAACTTGAGGATGAGGAAACAGCGCCCGTTTGTTGGTGTGTGGTGGTGTACAGGGATTCCTTTTCTGCAGCATTATCCAGGAAATCCAACCTGCAATGAACAGGATCAGTTCCTTTATTTACAAGGTGCATGTTATTGCTTTGCTATGCAAATGCTTTCAAAAGCACAGTAATGCCATCCAGCTATTGTGTGGGAATGATCGCTGTACCAGGACAAGGAAGCCAGGCTTTGATAGGTGCAGAATAACGGTGTTACAGAGCTCAGCAGTGTGTGTGTGGGTGTGTTTCAAATAGGTTATTTTGGATGATTTTTTTTTTTTTTAGAAAGAAAGGAAGCATTACTGAGGCCTGTTGGTGTAAAGAGGTAAACTTCCTACCACAAGGCGATTAACGTGAAAAGAATCATAATAATATTTTCCACTAAAGTGAACACAGAAGCAGAGTAAAGCCTGTAATCACATTATTATTTGTGTCGGAGATCAAGATCAATCAGGGTTAACGCATGCCACAATGTCTAACAATGGATGGCTGTGTGTATGAGCTATTTATACAACACAACTGGGTGTGAGATTTTATGGGATTGGGAGATATTCAGGATTCAAAACAGCCCTAATTCATATTTTTACAAACTTTCTCTTATATTAGCTTCTAAATAAACTACTTCTGCATTTGAATTCCATAAAATCAGAAGCCCTTTGCACAGTGGATGATTGAGTAATGTTTTGAAAGCTATAAGTATTTGACAACATGAGGAGAATACAGAAAAACCCAAACCAAGAAGTCTAAACAGTGATTTACTCCAGAGGTCTGAGCTTACACAACTTTTAATACAAACTACATGCGCATACAGAAACTAAAGAAAGCATGAACGAACAACAACAAAGGAAGGTCAGAAAAAGAATCATGTGTGCAAGTCGAATGGGCAATCCCCAAATAATTGTTGCCTTTGCAGTCCCTTCAGCAAACAGGTGCAGAGTGGGTGACAGCTAAGATTCACTCACTAAATGTATCGAGCTGGTGAGCGAGTGAGCAGTAAGAGGGAGATTCAAACTTAATGAGAGATTTGGCAGCTTGCAAGGAAAAGGCAGGGAGGCAGGCAGTGATTAACGGAACACTTCAGAGTACAAGGCACAGCGGTGCTCAAAGAAAACAGTGATGATCTCCACTTAATCGCGGAGAAGCCCGGAGCATCTGCCGCCAGAGCAGGGCAGCGGCACCGGTGAGCTCCCGCTCCGCTAGGCTGTCATCTCCAGAGAGCTGCGGCCATATGCTCGGCTCTGCCGCAAACTCACAGGAAGTTAATTTTCTGACAAAACACTGGGATAAATATGACATTCAAACAAGTTGTGTGCAACCAGGCTGAACACGGATGCCGTGCCAAGCTCGAGCTGCACACTTGTCACACAGAGTGGATTTTCCTGCTACCGTGGTCACGTTTGCCTGGTTTTGTAGAAACACAATAAATTATTAGAACATTTTCTGCATGTAGGTATTAACCTACATACATGTATAGGCTGAGCTGAGCTATGCCATTTCCACAAGAATAAAAAGATCCAAACACCTGGGTAACTAGTATTTAAAATAATATCCATCTTTAAAGTAGCTACAGCATATTTTTCTTGAACTATGAAAATGACAATTTTGGCATGAAAATATGTTCCTTGAGTCTTGAGAAAATGACTAATCTAGTCTATTTTTTCAAATGAAAAGAAGGGCATGAAAAGTGTACATGAAGCAACTCTGTTCATGGAAAATGTGCACAAGCTGTAAAGGTGGATAAAAAGTCTTATGGCCTCCATTTGATGCAAACATAGGCCTCAACTATGAGAAACCTGGCTGTGACATAGGTTTCATCCAAGCCTATGTCACAATTTCCACATTCCTTTTATGGGTATCTGTTGCTTATGTGTTTGCCCTTTTCAAATTGTCCATTGGGTATAAAGGAGTGAGAAAATATAAATGAATCATTGAATAAATGTAATCAAACACACAAATTGAATACATTTGTTAGAAATACAACAAAACCATTGGATGCACAAAGTGCAAGTGTTCACCAAGATGATGTCAGACTGCAGTAAATGGACTTATTTTACATGCGAAGAAAGAGAGCATGATGGGCTGCAGCCAGCGAAAGTAGGACTGAGGAACTGAATCAAATGACATGAGCAGGCAAAGTTAAGCTTTAATGCAAGTGGAACACTTCACAAGAGAGCCAATTCCACAGCAACATGCTACTGTATAGTGAGCCCTGAAAGTGGTATCGGTCTGTGTCATAACGCCCCCTTCCCTAACAGTAAGTTCAAAAAAGTATATCTACAGTGCAGATGGTTTAAAGATTTCATTTTCATATGCTAAAACAGTATGCCACTGCTAAGCTGGTCTTCTAAAAGTTGTTGTCCTATTAGTCAATACATTTTCTGCTTAAAACAAAGCAAAACTTTAAAACTAAAATGTAAAAACCTTTACAGTGCCATCAATTTTGCATAACAGTTGATTAGATGGGATTTTGTGATTATTTACAAGCAGTAGCTAAAATTCAGCGTTCATCCATCTTTAATGATGGCAGCAACCCTTTTGTCTTGGTCCTTCTCAGAGTAGCTGTTAGCTCATCGCTCTCGTCATAGTTAAAAAGAGTTTTAAAAAATTATCTTCAATAGGTAAAACACTGATTTTTTGTATATACTTGGTCAAAGAACACAAGGAATCTGAAGTACTATTTAGAACTAAATGTGTTTTTATGTTGCAACTTTTATTTATCATAACACATTTTTTAAAGTTTTTTTTTTTGTTACTTTCGGTTGCAGTACTGCTGTGTTTGCTTTCTGGTTTGATTCATGTACATGTCATTTATCGAAGAGAAGTATTTAATTGAGGTGATCTGATGTTCGAGAAAATAAAAAAAACAAGGCTCTAATAAATGAACCCATTTCTGTTTGCAGGTGTATAAATGGCTATGCACAGATCGAAGCTGAGAGGTGAGTTTTGGGTTCTGCGTCCCCGGTGTGAGTAAACAAAGAACATCCAAAAGCCTGTTTCAAGATGAGCTGGTCAAGCGCAGCCACAGCACCCCTGTGACCCCGTGAGCTCCCTGCAGCTTCAAACAAACCTCTTCTGTTTGCTTCTTGATAAAATGCTCCTCTTTGTATTTGTTTCTCTGAGTCAACACCATAAGCTGCAATACCCAGACCATATCTGCTAGTTTGCTGCAAGTCTGGGAAAAATAACAAACAGTCTCCTCCGTTATTTCCACAAACGGGGGAACGAAAGGTCCTCGGCCGCCATCCCCGCGAGGGCCTGTATTGATTACAACAATGCTTCAACCCAAGACAAGACCACTCTGGGGTCACAGCTATTTCCATCAGAAAGTTTGCCAGTTTAAATTTACACAGCCCTCATGTACACTTCTGCTCTCTCGCTCGCTGGCGAGACGAGCAGAGAGGAGAAATGTTCAGAAATCCGAGCGCCAGTTGTGTAACAGGGATGCACACCTCTTGCTCTGTTCGTGGGTGTAGTGGAGCTCCAACTATAGGCTCCTCCAACTATAAGCTCCCCACTCAAGAGTGTTGACCTGCTTAGACAGGTCAAAGCATCATGGAGGGGAGAACAGAGAATGAGAGAAGGGACAATGGGAAATGATGAGACTGAGATGTGATGTGTTTGTTTCAGTTTCGAGTACCTGAGGGGCCACTGAGTCACTGTATAGCCCCCAGGCCCTCGAATGTCGTTAAAGCCAGACTGGCTCCTAGTTGGAGAAGTTTTAACAAGGAACCTCATAATGAGAAAATAACAACTTATGTATGTGTTTACTTGCCTGTTTGTTGTCGTCTTGTTGCAGATAAATGAATAGCTGTGTAAAGTCTGAAGACGAGAAGGCATCACAAACGCTGAGAACTAAATCTTATTCGGAAAGTAAAGTGTTATTATCATCCGAGTTGTTGGATAGTTATGTTTACTTTTGATATTTATATCCACCAGTGCCACTTCTTTAAGCAGACACCCTCGTTGTCTCAGTAGTGAAAAACAACTTCCTGTTGGCTGAAATGAACCAACAATCACATAAAACATTTTACAGAGAAATGCTGTGTCTCAAAAGGAGTTTTGCAGTGAAAATAATCAAAAGGAGATAATCTTTAAAGCGTAAATGTTTCATTAAAACAGACCGTGTGCTTTCCCCTTTTTGTCTTGAAGTGTAGAGTAAGCAGTGCGGTGTCAGCGGGTGGACCTTTCCCGCTGTGTGATGTTTGATTAATACAGCCTCAACAGAAAGTTCAGAGACTGGGGCTGCCTCTCACACACCCCTCTGTAAAATAATGAGCCTTCAGTGGGAAGAAATAATATACATGGGAAAGGAAAGACACTTTCTCGTTCTAAGTCTGAGCTAAATATATTCAAATGAAATGAGGAGAGGCAATCCTAACTGATTAGACTTGTCTCCAAGAAAAAGAGGGAAACTATATATTTCTCTTTCCACATACATGTATTTAGCTGTCATCTCTATGCACCAACCCTCCAATGTGGCACTCAACCATTTGCATACATTTTCTATAAATACCCGGACCTTTACTTGCTTCAGCAGTGATTTCAGTCATGTTACGACACAGACAAGCCTTATTGGTCTTGTGGGAACTCAGATACCACAGGGGTAACAGCCAATAGCAACAGACTTTACTCATCAGGCTAGCACAGCCTTCATACATTATAGCGCAGGCTACATGATTTACCTAAGCTTGTCAGAGGAGAAAAATTATCAGGCAAATGTGGGGTAATAAATTGTGATCCATGCTGCATATGTTTGACTCACAACCCTTGGCATTTTAAAGACTGGGTGCCGTGAAAACGTCACAGCAAAATGTGCAAGTCGAAGAGACAAAAAAAAAAGAACGAAGAGAAATAGAACTTGAAAAAGTTGAGAAAAATGTATAATTCAGCACTCAAAATAAATAATAGTAATAGTTGTGATTTACAATATGTTCTTAGTTAGTTTTACATGTCTATAGTATTTTTTTTCCTTAACGAAATAAAACAATAAAAGGCCGGCATTCCTTGAAGCAATCCATATCCGTTACTGCTTTAATGTCAAAGTTTAACTGAAACCATCTCATGCTGAGAAATGATGGACTTCTGAATTTGACTTTGTTCAAATTATACAACTCTAACTGGTTCAGTTTTAATGCATCCTCCTAAAACTCATTCATATCAAGCAATTTAACAACACATGCAGAAATATACACAGAATGTACCGTGTACTTCTTTATTCTCTCATACTTAGCAAATTTGTTTTTTAGTAATCAGAACAATATGTGAGCATATAATGTGTAATAATGCTGATGATATTGTTGTTAATGTCAACGTTTATGTGTGCCCTGGCATAGCAGTCCAGATTTAAACTCGTATTAGCATGATGTTGTAAAGGTAAATAGTAATGTGGCATTTCTTAGGAAAAGCAAATAGTGCTTGAATTAATTTAAGTACAGTGAGCTGTGATTTCCTTTCGTACAAAACAAATCAAGCAATAAACACGAGCTGTAATTTTAACTCCAATCCAAGCACCACAGAGAAGTGGTGCCTCCAATGTGCTGTTATGTTATAACTTTGAGTATTTTAGAAGAAATGCACATAATTCATAATTCATGCTCACCGTAAATTTAATTTGGGCCCATCAGCCAACTGGATGATGATGAAGGTGATTAGTAACTTTGTACAACATTTTACAAATTTGAGTGCTCTTTCACTGCAGGAATACCATAAACAAAAGTACTACAAAAAATATATAAATTCCATGTTTTAAACAATAAATGCATCCTTTGGGAACAATGCAATGAAAATAATTATTTAAACCCTGTAGATGGATGTCAGTAGGAATGCAATAAAACAGCAAACGCTGTTTTTGTTGTTATGCTGTTTGTTTGTTTGTTTTTTTAAGAAAAAAAAAATTGAAACAGCCAATTGAGAATAATAAACAGAAGAATTAAAAATGAGTGAAAATGCTTTGGGAATAAAAAAAAGTTCCAAGTTTACTTAAATTTTTAGTATTTGTTTTCCCTTTTTTTTCCTTTTGTTGTTCTGTTTTTGTTTGTTTGCTTCTTTAACTCTTGAGATTGCTTATGTGGGAGTATGATAAATTGTTGTGGTTTTACTTTAAAACAACAAAGAAGTATTGGCAGTTTGATTCTGCTACAGCGTCCAAGCACATTATTAGGATAATTTCTGTTGGCACTTGACATTTGGGTCAATATTATATGGCAATAAATGTTTCAAATGTGTATCATTTTAACTAAGAAAATACACAAACGGAGGAATTTAAATTTTATTTTTGTTGCTGCAGGCTTTAGGATTTTAAAGCATCCAAACAAATGCAAGTTGTTACCAATAATCAGGTTCAACTAAGCCCAAGTATCACCTTCTTATTCATCTCTAATACTTTAGAAAATAATTGCTTTATGTTTTTATACGAGACCAGAAATATATTCATCGTTACATTCTCCTCACCTTGTGTCTTTGAGCTGTGTGTTCTCCTCTAACTGGCAGATGTTTTTTTTTCCTTCCACACTGCCCCACTCACCCACCCACACACGCTTCTATCTCTGTCTCTCTGCTGCAAGGGAATCGGCTAGCGTGGGGGCAAGCAGGCCGACAGCGGTGCATCAGGCTGACAAACAGAACTGATGTGCAGGGCTAAGAGCCGGCAATCTGGCAGGTTGAGTATTCACTCTCCTTTGGCCCCCCACTAGCCCCCTGTCGTTCCGCACCATGCCCAAGCACCACCATCCCAGCGGCTGGTGGCCCATTGCTTTGCATCCCCATAAAAATAGCCCATCCCATTATTCATTCACCTCCCTGGGGGCCGCAAGGTCTCTAGCATCATTACCAGGACTAAGGATCTGACTCTGCTGCCACCGCTTGGTAACCACCCCCTCCTCACTCTTGTCCCTCTTACTCCTCTTCTCTAATTATAGGTCAAGCACTCTTTTTGTAAGTTATAACACCTTTGTTCTTAACCAAAAAAAGAGAAACACAACAAAAACTAAAAGCTGGCACTCAATAATGCAAAGTCAATAAGAAGTAAATGTATATGGAAAAAGAGGAAAGGAAAAAGTGTAAAAATGTTTAAAAAAAAAGAAAAGTGGGTGAAATTTTTTTCAATTATAAAACCAAGCTAATTTGATATGACCAGCGACTGTCATGCATGGCGACGGAGCTCCATTATGCAGTCATTTGAGCTCTTTCAAATTAGTTATGTTAATGTCCTGTGTGTGAATGTAACACTTGGATGGGACAAGATTTCAGCAATTAATTTCTACAGTCAGCGGAGAGACAAGCAAATTTATTTTCCCCCTCTCAGGGAATTGGTGGTGGAGGGAGCGAGGAGGGGAGAGAGCATTCTGGAGCAGGGAACAAGCTAAACACAAGACCTAAATAAAGCCTGAACAATGGGAGCCAATGCCTCCTCATTCATTCAATTGACAATGTTTTGCAGCTTAAACCTGTTTTATTAATTATGTTTGACATTTCCTTAATTAGTTTCATTTACACCAAATCAATCCCTGCTGCTGAACAGCGTCATTTATCATTTTAAAAAATTTGCATAGCCAGTGCTGACTTTTTCTACTTAATTATACATTAAAAGTGTCAGCCGCGCTTGCTGCCTGGCATTATCTGAGGCAGAAAGGTTTGTGGCTGGACGGGGGTGGCATTAATCATCAGGGCAGGAGCGGGCAAGGGGTGCTCCCGGTCGCCAGCAGGAGAGCCGAGCAGGGCTTCTCATTTTCTAAGCTTGATGCTTCCGGGGACCACTGTGACCTCAATGACCAGCGGGGAGAGGCAGACAAATCTACGACCTCCAGGCCCCTAAAACACAACGGCATCTTGTTTACAAATCATGGTGATGGGAAGGAAGGAACTGCACCAGGAAAGTGGAAAGACCTGGAAGATGTGTGAGGTAAATGAAATGCATAAGCTGAGCATACCTGTCCATGTATACAAGCTTCTTTGGTGTGATTTTCTTGTGCAATTTTTATAATGGCATGTGGCTTTTAAAGTCATAAGTAATTTAATAGTTTAAATCTGCAAGTATCGTTTTCCAGACCGGGAAGTGATGCAAAAATATACCTTCCCTGACAAACCATATCATAAAATACCAGCAACTTTTGCTGTTAGCAACGCACAGATCAGGGGTAACAACCATATGCAATCCAGAGTGGGTCCAACAACAGCGGCGTAGCTGGCTGAGTCAACTGGCTGAGCATATAGCCATTACTTTCTCTTCAGCAAGTTTGTGAGCACAAAGCAAACTGACAGCTCAAACACCTGGCAAGCTCGCTCCTGAGTAAATCTTCAGAGTGTTGAGGTGAACATGGCTTTACAAATCACCCATTCAGGATCCGAGACCGAAATTGGCAGGTAGGCAGAGCTGTGGTGTCAGGAGTGAAAATTACTCTGAAATGCAGAGCAAAGCGAGAGGCTGAGTGAGACCAAGTCTCTGACTGGTAAAAGCTCTGGGTGTCACTCTGGGCTCCGTTCATAAGGGAAATCAAACAAGTGGGTTTTTTGGAGGTGAGTCAACACTTTTGTCCTTTGAAGAATGAAAATATTACGTATGCCACCTTAAATTCAGAATGACATGGGGTTTTGTATACCAGGAAGAAACTGCAAATCGAGCAAGCTATGGTGCTACTGAGCCAAGCATTTCAAAGTCAGGCTTTTAAGCAGCTCGCAAATAAGTGACAACTTTAAAGTTGTTTTAGCAGAATACTATATAAAGTAACAGATCGCATCACAAAAAATCAGTTATCTAAAAAGCAATAGGAAGAAAGAAGTCCATTCAAAGCAAATTTATTTCCAAAAAGTCCACTTAAATCAAATGCATGTTAAGAGTACAGAAACCATAGCTGTGTTTGAAACAGCTTCAAGAGCAACACAAAAGAGTTGTAGATTACAAAGAACCCGATGAAGTAGCTAAATGCTGTGGCATGTCCAAACAGAAGAAACAGGGCGGCCAGAGGCGGCTACATCTGCATGCCTCTCTGCCCTGTTTGGCCTCAAGCTGAAATGCTTCCCGAATCATTAGATTGAGAAATGCAAATGGTGGGGCTATGCCTGTGATTGCAAGAGGCCAGATCAATACTGGAATAGACAAAGAAGAAAAAAAAATTGTGCAAAAAGTTATCCTTTTTAATTGACAGGGGAATCCTCTGGAATGAATTCCTAAAATATGGGGGGTGGTTAGTCTGAGTACATTATTCAAGACTTTTCTAATCAGCATATTAATGGTGGCACACTGACTGTAAAAGTTTCTATTATTTCATAGTAGCTCAAATAAGCCGCTGATGCCTTTCAGTGATGAAAGTATTATAATTTATAAAAGTGATTGCAGTGAAAGCTAGAACTTTTTTCTTTTTTCCATAGCACCCCCTCCTCCTCCTTCCTGAAAACAGTGCTGTCAATTCCCCAACCAAACGTACTCCTTAAAATGCAAAACATCCCTACTATCAAGGATTACGCTTCCTTTCAGGATATATGAAAACCCCTTTGAGAAAATATGATGATGAATTCATAGGCCTAAAACTCTGGGGTAGTTTTTACGTTGGCAAAAATACAGAATGAAGGGGAGGAGAAAAATCGCCTATTTGGATGGCATACATTACCATTACTCTTGTATTGTGTCTCCACTTTTCATAATGACGGGGATAAGTGTCCTGCTCCAAATGCGCATCTGCTGACAATAGAAGCAGACATTACTTGGTTAAAAGCTCAGGGTCCTGTGGGTAAAGAGGCCCAGAGAATAAAGAGTATCCGTCATGGCTAACGAGCTATAAGGATAGCACATTGCCTTTATAAATCACAAGATCTTGCTGTTTATTTAAATTCATTGGTGCCTCATTATAACTGAGCTATGCACCTTTAGGTCCGAGTTGATTAGGAGTGCCATAGCTCAAAATGGCTTTTAATTCAGTGAAACGTAGCTCTGACCTTGGTGCCGTAACCCTGACTAAAACACGCAGCAGCTCCCACATTAATAATGATGCTACCTTTACTGGGCCGGAGAGCTGTGCCGCTGCTACTTAAAATATGTATTATTAGTTACCAGCGACGGCACATTTATCACACCAAATTACCCTTCGATGTAAAACTGCTTAATTCTGGGTCCCTGTACCACTCTGCACTATTACCTGCTCTTTAGAAGGGCCTGGAATTAAATGTAGGAATGAAATGTCAGGGTAATGGGGAAGAGGATGCGGGTCGATGGGATGCACACTTGATCATTCCCTCGTGGCCTTCTTCAACATCCAGGCGATATACTGAACATGTCTTCCTCATAAACAAAGTTTCACTGCTCCTTGCTTTGCAGACCTTTGTGAAATGTAAATGGTGGGTATTACTTTGAAATTTACTTCATTCTTTTCATTAAAATTATGTGCAGGGAAAAAACCCACCCTTTTGTTAGCTTGAATGAAAACTTTATGTTCTTGGTTTCAAGATGTCAACAATTATTTATTTTAAAAACAGACAATTTTGGGTGACCTTGATATTTTACCAAAGCACTGAAGTAAATCAACAAACTTGATTTGAGTGCAAACAGTATATAAACAGCGACTTAATTCATGAGTGCCTACAGCCCTACCTACTGGCACACCAACCTAATGACAGATAATGAAGAAACTAGCCTGCAGCCTCTCAGCACTTGTCATTGTTCATCCCTTGTGTGCCCACCAGAGACTGATAACTTTGACCAATCGTCTAAATGATAAGATCAATTGGGTACTTTGGTATGAGCATCAACATTAACCTGCCACAGCTTCAAGACCTGTGGGACATAGCCCATCAGAACTGCTTCATTAGTTCTCTGGACTCTACCCAAAACTATACCACAAAGACAAAGATGAACAGCCAGGGAGACAGTAGGAGGAGACAAAGCCAAAGAG
This sequence comes from Millerichthys robustus, assembly GCA_034783495.1. NCBI lineage: Eukaryota > Metazoa > Chordata > Actinopteri > Cyprinodontiformes > Rivulidae > Millerichthys > Millerichthys robustus. The sequence goes on from JAVKLF010000001.1 coordinate 9,749,154, forward strand.
AGAAAACCAGACTTTAATAAATAAATTAGATCCATTTCTACAGTGAAACACCTTTGGGATCAATTGTGTTTATATGGTGCAACATCTCAAGAACATGTACAAACAATACAAAGTGATCTAACAGATACATAAGTGAGAGTGTTTTGAGTGTTAGCCGTATATTCCATTGTTTTAAGACCAATGGGAATGCACTGGTAAACAGGATTTCATTTCTCTGAGGAGGACATCAAACGGTCCAGTAATAATTTAGATTACCAGGGTAACGCTACAGCTACAGAGGAGCCCAAACAGTGCTGGCATAAACACATTCCTCATATCAAACACAGCCGCACAGTACATAAATATACTGTATACACAACGCACTCATCGTTCCTGCTCGTTTGAGCAAATGGCAAGGCTCAAGCACCCTGGGAAGGGAGATGTTACACACATTCTATCAGATGTCGAATCAATTAGTCACGACCATCTTCCAAAGTCAGAAATAACCACTTGTCCTTGTGTCTCCAGGGAGTCCAGGATAGGCCCAGGCAAGAGAGAAAAGATGGGAAGAGATCCAGGGACCCAAACGAGGGGTAAAAGGAGGAAAATGAGAGGAGCAAAAAGGGAGTGAAAAGAGGATAAATAATGCTGTCTGTTTTATGCTGCACATCTTTTTTTTCCAAGAGATTTCTGTACAAATACACAATTCTTCACTCTCTGCAGAAGCACTTTGCATATCAGAGCGTACTCATCTTGCACAGCAAAGAACTCTTCGGTCATTAACATGTGATGACATTATCTTCCTAATAGTACAACTGAAGGTTTCCTTTATAATGTATATACAACTGTAACATAGGCTCAAACTAGCTATGACAATACCACGGTGTTCAGCTGGGGCCTGTTTGCATCTTCTTCCTCACAACAAAGCTTTTAATCTTTTAATCTGAAGCATAAAGCCTTGTATTTACAGCAAAGAGATCATGTGATCATTTTGCAAAAAGGTAAAGAGACATGATTAGTCAACATAAAGGAATAACACAAAAGAGATTCTTTCGCTGTAGGCTAAAAATAATTTAATCTGTCATGTAGATGCACAAATAGAACTCATACACCTGAATAGCATCCATTATTATTAGCTTTGAGTAGTCGGTGGCAGAAAAATCTGTTTCTCCTCATCTGGGCTGGTACTAGAAGAAATTCTATTGTATCTCTAGATTTACTTCTTTCTTTGGTAATCTCTGTAAAGCTCCAGGTTTCAGCAATTTGTGTATAAATGTATTTTATTCATTAAGTTTCTTTGATCAATTCCCACATCTCTAGGAGAAATGACAAAAATTCTTGTGTAGCACAATTGCTCCATGAACAGTTATGCTGAGTTCCATTTACCTAATCTGGGAAAGACACCTCACTTGCCTGTATTCCAGTTTTAGGTTGGTAAACCGGTAAGATCTGCTGATTATTTTCTTCTGTCACTGTGCTTTTGCTAGCAAGACAAGTTGACAACAATTCAGGTGTAATTTAATCTACTTTGGTTTTATGGACACAGCTTAATAAAGTTACAAAACAACAGGGGTAAAGGGCTAAATGTTACTTGACTTAGTACTTTAGAGCCATTTTAGCTCAAATTGTAAACGTCTTGTCTTGTTTATTTGATTAGAAGTGTAAACCACTTTTTACCAAGTCTGATATACTTCAAAACTGAAAGTTATTTTTTAAATAGCACTTATAGAAACAAAGTAAAAAAAAAAGTCTAATAAATAAAATGCGCTCCCTTCTAGATGAATTAGGTGATCATTTGTGACTATTAACTTTTTCTTCATCCAATTGCCTGTACCCATCCATAGTACTGTTCAACACAAATACTTCGGTTGTGCCCCTAATGTTTTTCTATTCCTCTGCATTTTATGCATTTAAAAATATAAAAAGTTAGAGCAGTACTGTGTGTGACACACTTAGAGATACAAACCAATAAATGAAATAAAACATTGATTATTACCTTTTTTTGCACAAAGGACCTACGTTGCATTTTGAGGTTGAAGCTGTTGAATTGAAATTTTTAATTTTACATCTTACTTTGGGGGTTATGATTTGTTCAACTTGGAACGCTAAAATGTTCACTTTTGAATACAAATGACATGCAGATAAATCTAAAAAAAGACAGGCTAATTTTGAATAATATTAAATGTCATTCTTTTACTTTCTTGACTACAGCTTTTCAGGGCTGTTTTATTTTTATTTTATTTGCTCGTGCCCCATATTTTCACATGACTATTTCACAGTCTTTCTTTTCTAAAGTTCAAATAGTGAAATTTGTTTGAGGCAGAAACAGCAGATCCCCACTGAACGCACAGTAACCAACCCTCTGGGTGTTAAGTGTCGTCGGTTGCACACAACTTCAACCCCTGGAGGCTGTGAGAAAAATAAAAGCGGTAAACCAGCAATAGCAACACAGAAGACTCTGTTAAACCTAAAACCCATGCCAAAGAGACATACAAACCTGAATCCCCTCTGATACCATTAGTTTTTTTCCTAGATTACAACAAACACGTCTTGTCGGTAGAGGTTGGCTGCTGAGTGTTGACAAGAGGTTTCAAAAAGCTGCAGTCCTTGTACTGAATCCGCCACATTAGATGGCATGTATTTTTGCCCTAGGGATTGCAACGTCTCAGCCTCTGTTTGGGGTACTTTGTCAGATGACTCAGTGTGTGTGATTTATGAGCTCTGGAAAGGTTGCATTTCCAGCACGCATGGACGTCCGCATGGTAAATGGAGAAATTCTGAATTTATTAACATACAATGAATGATGATTAATGTTTTTGTATAGATCATGCTCTCTTTTCAGATGTCTCAGTGTGGTGGTGATAGATGCAGTAATAAAATGTACTCAAAAGCACATTGGAGAACCCTAAAGCTCATGACTCATATATACATTTACAAGGGACCTGTGTAGCAACAAGGTTTGCCAGCCCCTGAACTATTCTGACATTTAACAACATTATGTCTTGTGCGTGAACTTTCTTCTTCATAAAGTTTAGTTTTCTTCCCTGAGACAGAAGCATCTTTCATAGTCAATGAGAAGAGGTAGAAATTAAAAACATGCACATGAAAAAAATAAGTGCAAAAAAAAAAAAAACACAAATGCAATTTAGACCGGTATCAGGATACATTTAAGTATCCATTCATCAAAATCCCCACCATTATTAACTTTTGTATTCTACAACACATCTTGTGTCTCCCTCATCAGCTTTTTCAATATCTTCTCAAATACATTACTGCCAGTGTCGAGTGGGTACATTCACCCTAGGCCAATTACCGCTGTGAACCGTAAAGGTAAGCAGTGCTGTGGAGCACTCCGTCGTATGTTTGCCTTTGTGTCCCCAGCCAGTCGGTCACAGTGGTGGAAGGCAGAAACATAGGGAATGTCAGACATCTTTTTAATCACAATGACAACAGAGGAATCAATATGCAAAGGCATGTTTCTGACAGGTTTTGGGAAATACATCTAGGCGAATGAGCCTTCCCACATGTTTGCATCTGAAAATGGTGACTCAAGGTTGACTTATGCAATGACCTTATCATTTCACCCTTGGAATAAGGTGGACCACTGCCCTTATGCTTGCATGTGAAGAGCAAAAAAAAAGAGAAGAGGAGATGGGTAATATGGAATGATCATTCTATTGTAAAGCTGAAGTGTGTGCATGCATATCTTAATGTAGCTGCAAATATGAGCCACTGTGAGGTGCACAAATGTTTTACGTTTACGGCGTACTGCAAGTATGAGCAGCGCAAGAGTGGTGTGTGAGTGCGTGCACATGCTTGTGAGCTAACTTCATGTGTCTGTGGTTGCTGTCAGAAGAAGCTGACTGGTGATGAGGGATGGAGAGAATCAGAAACACATTGGGCTGGGAATGGGGTGTGAGCCGCAGGGTCGCCCTGGCACAAAACACAACAGCCTCTCACATCATTACCCTCATTCCCTTAATGCGCACAACACTTAGAGCTACAAACAGGCTTGACTCCGGAGCACACATATCTATAGAGCCGCACACTTTTATAGGATGCAAAGACTTACAAGTTCCAACACTAACATAAGTAACAACTATTGGCTTGGTGTGTAGTGCTTAATATAATGTTCTCTAAAATGCTGTATTTATTTATTTATTTAT
>JAVKLF010000001.1:9799112-9816634 GCA_034783495.1 Millerichthys robustus
TAAGTCCGGTTGCCTCCGATTTAAGCCTGTTTGCTGTTGCGATGACCCGGATAACTGAGAATTTGCACAGGCAATAAGACATCAGGTTTCCAACGGACACAGTACTGGCAGAACTTTTCCATGACACACGGAATAGTTAAAATATGTTGAAATAGTAAATGACTCACATAGAGTCACATTTGGAACGTGTTTAAGGTTTATGACATGCTTTTCCACATACCACAGAAAAGGTTTAAGGCTCTCTGGGATACCTTGGAATCACCCAGACTGAAGCTGCAAGGGTTTTGTACCCAAAGGGACATTGTGACAGGCATCTGGGTCACTTGTATTTAAAGGATCTTCTCATATAATTACAAAAAAAAAACAAAAAACTGAACATTCCTGCAGGGGAAAACAACTTTTGAAAATAACCCCCACAGTGCACATGTAGAAGCATCACTTTTTTTTGGCTGTAGAATTCCAACATATATTTGATTTTCTTTGTGTTTTTTGCCTTTTGCATGGTTGAAAAATACTGATAATTGTTTGGTTTCATTTTTGACTTGCTGGTAATTTCCAGATGAAACATTATTTGAACTATTTTGTAAGTTTTCATAAAGGTGGTGTGGATCTCATTTACGACAAGATAGAAAACTGCTTTTAAACAAATGAATATATTTTTTGACTTAATTAGCTAATGAGACCAATGTTATCAGTTTTCTTAGTTTTGGACTGTGCCATGGAGATATATGAAAACGCGTATTCCGCATCCATTAAGACGTAACATATCTTTTTTTTTTTTAAATGTATTTGTAGTCAGGATGTTTGTGAATAAGACTCAGCTCATTACCTTGTTTACAATCAACACACATCTTGGGAAATTTGAAAAAGTTTGGACCTAATCGTTAGGGTGTGTTAAGCTACTCCTTTTCAATAACAGGTTTTCAAGGAGAGAGAAAAAAAAAGTTTATATGCTTCCATCTCACCACACCTCGACTGCGGCAAAAACCTTTTCACCTGCCTGAACAATAATCAGCTCCAGATGATGCAAAAGTCAGAGCTGCTTGACTTCTTTATGATCTGAAACCGAGACATGTTGTTCTTATTGAAGTCACTTCATTCTGATCCAAAATATGCTTTTTCTTTCCCGATTCTTCTTCTCTTAGCTACATCTCAGACTTTGTGATCCTCTCTTCAACTTAGGTTTGGAGTCTATTTTCAGGGGCCCAGCTGAAGGGCTGAGAGTGTGAAGTCTGGACCCTTAGGCTCAGACAAAGGGGTCCATTTAATCACAGGCTTTCTTCAGTCCGCTTCTTAAAACCAGCTTTTAAAAGAAAGACTTTCCGAGCTTTACCAAAGTATTCATTTTCTAGAATTATCTCGTTTTTTCTAGATATTACCTACAAAGTTTTAGATTAGCAGCATTTTTCACACAGATTAAAAACTTGCTTTAAATTTAATTCTGAGGACGTGATTTTGTAGTCTATAAAACCTGCACAGCTAATCCCAAATGGATTAGAGCAGATAAATTCTACAGCATGATTTAAACCTACCACACTTGAAAAAAAAAAGCGTGCCCAGGAAAGTTTGCGTAACTCAAACCGACCCAAACCTGTATACTGTAAGTCGTTTCCTTGACTAATATAATAGTGTGTCAAAACCAGAACTAATTACCTGAAGTTTTGTATCTTCTGGGCTGTGGCAGTTCATGTTAAAAAGGATTCCTAGAATTGAAAGCATCAGGACAAGTTCTTACCGCAAACTTTTAAAAACGGTCTGGGACATGTCTCTGCATGATAAGCATTCACCTGATGTTTTGTGCACAGTATACAATACCTACTGCATTGACTCAGCTCTAAACAGACAAAAAAACAACAAAATCCAGTTTGATTTATTGACATTCAAAATGAGAAGTGAGCGTCAATATTTTGTATTTCGACTAAAGGTTACCATAGCTGCAACCATTTGTTGGTTTTAATTTAAACTCAAATATTCTGTTCATCTTGAGTTTCAATTAATGCAATTAATCAACATGTGGTGCCTAATCTTAAAATGATACATTAGAGTTAAAGTTTTGTTTAATAAATGATCCAAACTGATATTTTTTTGCAGTTCAGAAAAGATGGTCAGGAATCCTTACATTAAGAGAAAACAGTGTATTTTTATCGAGTTGTTTAAACTGTTTCTCTCTCGCAAAGTACCATGCAAGAAGGTGTAGGCAACCAAAGTTATGTATTCTATGAGATATTTCACAAGCTGCAGCAGGTCAATGCACGTCACGCTTATCCATCGGCTCAAACTGTCTGTCTTCCACAGCTTTTTACCCCTTTTCCAGTTGTTGATGTTCTAGCCCTTCACTGTGTCTGAAAAACTTGGCCTGTCTCTGCATGCCCTTTGCCCAAAGTGATCTTTTTCATAAGTTCTTTTTCTTAACAATCCTGTTGATGTATGAGATCTTAAGCATTTTTCTGAAAATAACACATTTCTGCAGCGGCTGTCCTGTTAACAGCTGCTCGGTTCATGGTCCAAGCTTTGCTTCAATATTTCACAACAGGGATGATTTAACACTTCAGCCATTTCTTCTTGGTCTTCAGCGAGAAACGTACATTTGTCAGCATGTTCCTGAGATCGGGAAATGCTTGTTTGGCCTGTGCAATTCTGCTCTTGATTTCTTTCACAGATTGTCTTTCTGTTTTTCCTAAGGCATCCATTTATTTGGAGCTATTGACTCCTTTTAGCCTAAAGCCTTTCGTTTGAGGTCACATGTTTGAAACGGTTCAAATACGTAGGAGTAATTCGTTTCAGTTTACTGGAAAACAAAAAGCTTACGTAATATGCAGAAATTCACCTTTCTTGTTATTTTCTGCAGAACTATTACAAAAATTGACTTTACTTAATTGGGTCAGTTGCCGTTTTTACTTAATTTTAAAATAAATGTAATTTTAAGTTGTATTCCCAGACAGAAACAATGACAGGAATCTGGTTTAAATCCAAAGGATACAAATTTATTAAAACATAATACAGCCTCATTAAAATAAAGCACAGGGATTTTACCATCTCTAAATATTATTGTTAACAAGACACTAAAATGTTATAATGGTCCTGTTCTGCCCACAGTATTAATGTTTCATCTCAGTTTCGGAATGAACAGATTTAATGAGTCGATCTAAAAGGTCCATTTCTCAAATTTGGCTTCCACTGATTTGACCAAACCTTTGCCTAAGACCTTAAAGTCCTCTAATATGGTTTCGACATTAGGAATGGTTTTGACTTCATCCCCAGTCACCTTCGCAGTCCTGGCAGTCATCTGGGATGTCTGATGAAAGGCAATGTAAAAACATAAGAGTGATAAGTGATGAATGTGAAGCAAACTAATAAATCAAAGATCATAGATAAGCTTGTGAGAAGTCTAAAATGCTTTTCATTTACGTTCCCACCATTGCATGTAAGACACAGTGGCACAAGTTTTACCTTAAAGGGTGCCGGAACAAAAGCCTTTGGTTTCCATAAAACTGAGATCACCGTTCCACCATAAGGATCACAGAAGAAAAGGGCCAGGTCTCCAAATGCCTCCTGGGAAAAAAGGAATGTAAAAACAATTTCATATTTTTTGTAAAACAAAACAGTAAATTTCGAAGTATATAAAAACAATCAAATATTTCTGTTTAAGAATTTTTATTACAGCTTAAGCTTGTCATCAGCTCATCATGCTTGAGTCTTTATTATTAGTTGGATGTAGAGTCTCTGTGTACGTGTGTGTGTGGGTGAGATAATGACGCACTGAACACATTAACATTTAACACCAGAGGCTGTGTTGGGGAGGATGGGTGGGGGGTGTGGTGCTGTATCAGGTTTGGCTTCTCCCCTGGGCTGCAGATTTAGTCATGGACATATGCCACTGCTCGCTCAGGATAGGAGCTGTAGAACGACAAGTGCTTTCACCTGCAGTCTCTCACTACTGCGCCTGGGCTCATGGTACATTAGAGTGCACGACCCACCCTGCTGTGCTCGGATTGGATAAAACTATGGCTCTGGTTCGATTTAGTTGTTGAAAGCCACGTGAGTTTAATCTCTGTATCATGAATAATCTTGATGGTTTTAACAAGAAAACAAAATGTTCCTTCACATTTTTACAGATGATGAAAATCCATCATAGCGACGAAGAACTTGAATCCCTGTACATCTTTTCCCTCATTATTTAATAAGGTCTTAGATAACATCCATATGCAGGTGTGAAAATATATTATTTTTCAGTAGATATTTTTCTTGACTGATATTTTTATTGTCAAAAAGCTGCTCAATGTTGTACATAATCATCTCACGTTAAGACGTTCCTGTAATGAAACCTCCCTTTAAAATTGAATCTTGTACAAACAAGCCTTACTCTTAGCTCATTCAGGTAGAGGGTGACAGGGTTGTAGTCGATAACTGGGAGAGCACCTCCAGACTGGGGCATGCCATCTGTAATTACACCCCTGCAGAAGTTGACAGTTGGAGGGTCCACACCTCGACTGAGAAGAGGAACCTGCTTTGGGTTCAGATGAATCAAAACATCATAGGCATCCAACGGAGGCCGCATAATCACCTAGGAAAAACATGCAGACACATGCATTATAGTGATGGTAAATGTCATACATTACAGCATACATAAGAGTAATGAACCATGTAGTGTTGAGTGAATTTATATTTTTACCCACCCTCACATCTTGTGCCTGACTGCCATCCATCAGCTGATGTTCCAGCACCTTCAGACTCTCTGCAGCCACCATCATCACACGCTGCAACATCTGAAACCCCACAAAACAAACTTTCTACACCAGAAACAATTCCTGTCAATGAGTCCTAATAAATTAGTTAATATTGTAGCTTTGACAAATCATTGTTAGCACTGAAATATAACCACTTGTAAAATAAAGCTAAGCAGCATTCCACAGTCGAAAAACAACTGGTCAACTGTTCCAAGCTGCTGTTGGATGGACTGCATTCTGCTTTTCAAAGCCTCATAATTAATCATTTTATACAAACATCATTACATTTTAAATTCCAGGTGTACTGCAACAATATCATCTTCATTTGGTGTAAAGTTTTGTTTCATTTTAGTCAGATGAATAGTAATCGTTTTCTCTTCATGGATCAACAAAGTTAAATAATGTGTGTCTTTGGATTTAATCAATACTTGTGACAACACACAAATGTTGTTTTAGATTAGTGTTGAAATCACATATTTGAAAAAAATTTAAAAAGAGTTACAATAAACAAATAAAATAGGGTTTACACAAGATTGGAAGCACATCACTTTGTAGTTTGTCTTATTGAAAATGTAAAATCAGTCAAAAAATTCAAATCATAAGTGTGCCTTACAATGATTTGAAGCATTACTACGTATTTATGATGAATACATTTCCTTTCTGATTTTGCTACTTTAAATGAACAATAAACTAAACTTTTGTAATTCATGAGACAAACATAGTTATACTCAATTCAGTGTAAAAAAAGAACAAAAACCAATTACAATTATAAGTTTAGGGATAGATGAAAAGAGTGGTGTAAATAACATTTGTCAAGTTGTTGCGTTGAAAGCAGACTTTTTTATCATTGACAGCAAACAGGCTTAAACCGGAGGCAACCAGACTTAGACCAATTCTTGTTAGAAAACGTTTCGACATCCAGGAGTCTTTGTCAGTTTTGGTAGCTCACACTCAGCAACAAACAGTTTTATCATTGAGTTAAAAAAATCTCCATCATTATCTGCCCTCTAGTGGTTAATACAAGAAACTGCAGAGGCACCAATCAGTACAAAGATGATCTTAAAGGCATGGGAAATTTCGGATGCTTGACTTTGAACTTAAAAACACTGTTTACTTTATAATGTAGATCTTTTAGAGTCAGGCTTATCTTGTTGATAAGACCTTCAGCATAAAAACAAGGAGGGAGATAGCTGTTGTCTTTTTTACATCATAAAACATCTGAAAAATGTACCGGTAAATCACAGATGTTCTTTTTTACTTTTTATCTTCACCTGGACATGCTGGAAAAGGATGTAGCAAACTTCTAATAGAAATTAATGTTACTGAAATTTGAGACTATTTGAATGCTATTCAATTTCAACATACAAAACTAACCATCAAAAAGAGGCCGTTTTCCATCATCAATATACTGGTGCTACCTGTTTGTAAAAGGCAGTTTTCTTTTTATGCAGAACATATCCTAACTACAGCTTTCAGAGCACAAGATAATAAATTCTGTATCTAAAATTAGATATCAACTTACTTATGAGTAAGTGTGAGAAAACTTTTGACTTGTATTTTGGTAAAGCACTTTTAGACAAGCTGTACTATAAATAAAACCACTGCAGGCTAACAAACAGACATCCTTAATGCAGGGAAGGTTTACACACCACAACAAAGTGAAGAACAGAGTGACTGGGATGTCTCCATTATGACGTCACGAACTACAAAGATCGTGTTTTTTTCTACTCTTATAAAAGGAGGATGCTGGGAGAGGCTCCCTATTTTAAAGCTACGCTTGTTGGAAGACCAAGGAAGGCCAGGACGGGAAACTTATCTGGGTCAGCTACGCACCATGAGAGGGTGGTGTGCATTTCTCTTTTATGCACCACTGTGTGCCATTGGATTTTTTCACAGCTATGCTCACACTCGAACAGAGGAATATAAAACTAAATATTTAACTTATTTCACTGCAACTGAGGACAGCAATGAAAAGCAACTGGTGAGATGCACTCGATGGTCTCCAACAACAACTTGTATTGTTAATAAATTATTAATATCAGTTATGTTCACAAAATGAGGAGATTTTTAATTGAAACTTTATTTCTTAAAGAATAAATTTTGATTTCCCAGATCAGTGACTTACACCAAGTTTTGGAAAAACTTCAGAACAGTCATTTTCCAGCTCTAAGAAAAAAACATGGCTATCTGCCAGTGGTAAGCAGCACAAGTCCATCGCAAATAACCTCAGTGTTTTTATTTATGACGTAGGGCAAAATTTTATCCTGGAGATGCAACTCAAATTGTTACGTTTTTTTTTTTCATTTTCTTTTTGTAGTGTGATCCAGGAGAACAGTGTGCGTTAAGAAGAGGCTCACGAATTGGAAAACTATGTGACTGCTCTCTGCCGAGAACATGCAACTCTTTTCTGCACCGCTGTTTATAATGCTCAGCATGAATAAGCTACTAAAAACAACAAAACATATTGAATGTATCCAAACACTCTGTAATTGCCTAAAAAGCCCACTTTTTGCAAATCTATTAAATGTGCTGCATTATGTGTATTTATGTGTAATGACCTGTATGCTTGGTGCTCGTCTGGTCCACAAAGACATTTTTTTGTCTTTAGGCGTCGCTATAAACATAACAGGCAGAGAGTCCCTCGTCGCCATGAAGTCATTCTTGATCTCTGTGTAGTCTGCAGCTACACGTGACAGAGAGGCAAACAACAATTCAACTTGACATAAAAACAGCAAAGAGTAAGGGCAGGATGTTGAAGTATGTCAAAAGGAGGAGGAGGTCGGGACGGGTTCTGTTTGTGGAAACACTTGCCCGTGAGCTCGCTGTTGAAGTTGACTACCAGCGGGTTGTTCCGCCAGTCAAAGCATGAGAGCAGAAGAAGGAAACGCAGGAAGCCCACCTGAGGAGAGCTGAGAAGGACAGCAACATTCACTCACATGACCTACTGAGCAAAACAAAGCATCTGGGAAAATGTGATTTTCCTTGGAACAATTAAATTTTAAACTACCCAGGAGGAGTAAAGGGTGCAGGCTGCAGGAAGAGTGACGCCACCAGCAGATCAGCTGTGTCCTCTGTGATGTCATCACTGAAGAGCTGAGCCGCCAACCAGCGTTTAGCCAAGCGACAAACTGCCCCAAAAGATGGGTGCTGCTGCTGGAGACTAACAGAAATAAGATGCAGTGTGAGCTGGACCAGCAACAAAAAACACAAAATGACGGGAAAACAACAAAAAGGTCACAAATTAAAGATAAACCAGATAGAAGAATGTCATAATGTCATTTTGTACCTACCCATGTAATGTGCTGGTAAGTAGAGGTTTGTGAATAGTGACCATCTCTAGAGCCTGAGCCTCCTCATTGTCCCTGACAACCAGCAGCCCATCTGCATTCACACTCTCACGTAAGATCTGTGGCTCACGATGATACGCCACCTGGATTCGAAACACCAAACCGCCCTGAAAGCAAAGAGAGATCTGAGCAATGTTCTCAAATAACAAGCAATACTGACCTTTCTGCCATTAAATAAATCTACCACAATAAACTTAAAAAAGTAAATAAATACCTTCCACACATCCAGGTGTGTGGGACTGGGCTTGCATGTGTAATTATGGTGCTTTTTGAGTAACTCTGCCAGGTGAATATGAAAGGCAGCTCGAATGTGACGGATTGCAAGGCTGTCATGAGGCCACTTTCCGCTTCCCTCCATGTGACAGATCACTACAAGTGCAAATCAAAAACATATAAAGTAACCAATAACTTCTAAAAACACACTTGTCACAAAACACGACAGGAGTCTATTTCTAAAGCTGTGGTGTCAACCTGTGATAGGAGTTAGGTAATGTGGACAGGGTTTGCCTTCCTTAGGCACCAGTGATTTAGAAGTCTTTTCTCTGTCAAAGAAGGAATAGTCCAGCTTCAGCGGCTCAGGGGGAAAGACCTGAAAAACACACCTGAACAGTCAGAAGGGTTGGAAAAACCAAATCTACACAAACCTTTGAAAGCAGGCAGGTTTATTGCAAGCACATCTTCAGCAGCACTGAGAGATGTATCAGCTAATTTTAAGGCATTTACCTGCGTGTATCTGAGAGCTGGGTGGGCTCCTTGCAGGGCAGTAATGGCAAGGGGCAGACCTTCAAGCCTCCACAACTTCCTGCTAAGGTCATCAAAAGACTGAACAACCAACAAGCTCTCCTCCTCTCCAGTACTAGGCACCTTAAGATCAGGTAAAGTGCCATGCTGTTATCACAACATTCTAACTCATGTGCTTTTGCCAAAGAAAATACTAACATTTGTACTTTATATGAATGCAACCACCAAATTTAAGATTAGGAAACATATACACTTTTCTCTTTGTAAGCTTTTAAACATTTTTAGTTCACAAAAACTGCATACTGAATCAACAGTAATAAAGACCTACCCTTCATGTTTAAAATATTTTAAACTATACAAATGAGCTAAATGTAATATCTAGCAATTGTGTAAAATCAATAAAAACAGAACAAAACAAACAAAAAAAAACATTTCATAGATTACAAGACCAGTGAGTTAGAGCTGATCAATAATTTTACAGGTTGATAAAAACAATTAAGGGTATAATTTTATTATTATTATTAATACTAAGAATTGTATTAATATAATTATTGATAAGGGTATCAATACTTATGGATAAAATAATAAACCAGAAAAAGACGAGCTAAAAAAAATTGTTTACCTCGCGTCCTGTTTTGATGACGTCATCAACCATCGCTCCTACATATCGAACACACGACTTGGGGATGTCTGCGTGCCTGATAGAAATAGTAATAATAAAAAAGAAATAGTAATAAAAAAAAATTCTCTAATTTGCTAAATTTCATTGTAATTTAAATTCAACCGAAAAACAGTGGTTATTTTACCCCACCTCAAGTCACGTTCCTCTTTTAATAAACTGCCGTGGGGCGTAGATTTACTACACAAAAACATGAAGCGCGGCGCGAAAAGACGGAGCTCCGTGTGGACCTGCTTTGAACAACTCGGTACGGACTTCGTTCGCTGCATGAAATGCCACACCACATTAAAATACTGCGGCGGCGCCACCACCTCCATGATGGCTCATATGGCCAGGCACTTCTCCATAACACCGCCGGAGGAGGAGGACGAGAAGCCTGTGGTTTGGGCCACCACCTACAGCGAGGAGGAGAGCGCGTCAGAGGCAGCACGGGGAGCTAGCATGTCCCCCAACATAAACGCGACTGCCTCCCCGACACCGGAGCGGGACCAGGGCGGGGAGAGGAAACGCCTGAAGCGGAGTTCCGTGTGGGACATTTTTATTAAAGTGGACGACGAGGTTCGCTGCACGATATGCGACACCAAGCTGAAATACAGGAGCAGTACCACCAGCATGATGTATCACATCAGAAACAAGCATCCGGAAAAAGACGCCACCTCTGGCGACGGTGCGACCGCACACGCAGAGGTGACTGAACTTATCTGTAGAATGATAATAAAGGACATGTTTCCCATCACCGTGGTCAACGGAGATGGTTTTCGGGAGCTGCTAGCACACACTGTGCATGGTTATAAAATGCCATCAGTCTGTGACATCACACGCACAATTGAAGGCCATTTCCACGAGAAGGCAGAGGATCTCATGGTGCAGTTGAATAAAGTGGAGAAAATGGCTCTCACGGCAGATTTTTGGGCAGCCCTGCCATTTCAAAGTTATGTGACAATTTCATGTTCATTCATTACAGAGGACTGGCAAGGGAGATCCGCTGTGTTGCAGACACACAGACTGCCCTCAGAGAGCCACAACACAGAAAGCCTCATTGAGACGCTTGTGAACACAGTGAGGTCCTGGGGCATTGCAGGGAAAGTTATGACTTGTGTCCACAACAATGCTGAGAAAATCTGGGCAAGTCAAGCATGCACCCCTTTCACCTTGGACTACATTACGTGCTTTGCTACAATGCTGCAGCGTGCTGTCATTGGTGGGCTGAGTGAGGCCCTCCTCCAGATCATTGCTGCTGCAGGGAGACTAGTTCAGCACTTCAGTCACAGCATGCTTGCAAGTGAAGCCTTGGAGCAGAAGCAGATGCAGATGTGCCTGCCGCAGCACAAGCTCATTAAGTCGAGCAAAGCTCGATGGGACACCATCTGTGATATGTTCGAACGGCTCCTTGAGCAAAGGTGGGCGATTAAAGCCATTCTCTCTGATCGCACGATCACCAGCCGACAGGAGGCACAGGCTCTTGAAATTGAAGATGACTGCTGGCAAATAATTGAGAATTTCACACCTGTGCTGGCAACACTGAAGTGGGCACTGACAGTCATATCTGCTGAGATGGAGGCGTCCATTTCAAACATATACCCGATAACGTTCAGCCTCATTCAGATTCACCTTGTGCCAAAAGAGAATGATGTCGAACAAGTCCTTGAGTTCAAGCTGAAAGTTCAGGAGTCACTTAGGAATAACATGGAAGTGGGTATAAACTAATGTTTAGTTAAAATGTTCTTTTTTTATGAACTCGGACCAATTATTAACCTAACAGTCATTTCATTTTGTGATTTACAGGTCGACTCTTGTGAACTAGCTTCCAAACCAGCTCTGATTGCCTCAATGTTGGACCCTCGCCACAAACACCTCAGCTTCCTGACGCCAGCGGTAAGACTGACTGCAAAGGTTAAACTGCATGAACTGGTTTCAAAATTAGAAACAACTACACCTGCCAGTCACCCAAAAGATGAACAGCAGGAGACACCGGTCACACCTGACATTAGCCAGTTGGCCCTGCTCTCAAAAATGAGCGGCAACACCAAAAAAACTATGGCATTGCTTCTAGGAAACAACTACAGTTCCTCTTATGCCACTGACTCCGAGGCTCAGGTGGATTACTACTTGAGAGACATTGCTCCCTCACTAGACATAAACCCTCTTGACTGGTGGAGGGTAAACGGACCAAGATTTCCCACAGTGGCGATTTTGGCAAAACATTATTTGTGCATACCGGGTGTTTCACTACCGTCTTTGTCGACAGAAGCTGGAGAAACCTTTGTGACAATGCGCACAAGACTGAGTCAAGAGCATGTCAACATGATGATCTTTGTGAACAGAAATGCATAATTAATATACCTAAAGAAAAAAAAACAACTGGAGTGAAGAACAATATAAAATGAAAGAAACGTCAGGAACATCAGATCGTTAGTATTAACAGAAGTGGTAGGCTCCTCCTGTAAAGATGTTTATTCATGTTAATAAACTGTATAAATATTAATGTATAAGAAAATATTAGGACAGTCATAATGAGCTGAGCTATAAAATACTTTTGACATACTACATTAATAGTAAGTGACAGCCTTAACATAGTTGACAATCTGGGCCTAAACAGACTGCAAGTAAAACTACGTCCTTTACTTTAATAGGATGCCAACTATGTTACTCTTGTCTTTCATACACCTCAGTT
Organism: Millerichthys robustus; assembly: GCA_034783495.1. NCBI lineage: Eukaryota > Metazoa > Chordata > Actinopteri > Cyprinodontiformes > Rivulidae > Millerichthys > Millerichthys robustus. Next base: position 9,811,281 of record JAVKLF010000001.1, read on the forward strand.
ACTTTGATATTTAATAGATTATAGGTAAATGCCCCTTTGTTTCTGATCCACAACCTGAATGAGAATCATTTTTACTTGAACATTATCGTAATTACTATTGTGCAAAGTTTTACAATGCTGTAGCTACACAACAGCTCATAATGTTTACAAAAAAATATATATTTTGTAGTAGCTTTTAACACTGTCATTGCACTCCGGTTACTGAGTGTTATGAACAAGTGTTTACCCCATTAGACTGTCAAAGTATTTCAAAAGAAATTGCAACCACAACAAGAACTGTCTCAAAACTATTGTAAAACTTTATAGAGAAAGATAAACACGTCATGAAATGCAATAAAGTTTAAAAGCAGCAACAATGTTTTCTAACCCTCAGAAAACAGCTCTTACACTAGTTACACATTAGACTTTGTAACATGCCTCGTCCAGTAAGACTGACATTTTTGGACGCATATGGAAGCCCTTCTTGGACTATGCTGAAGGACACGTGTCTACCATCCTGTCTCGATCATTTATAAATGCTTAGATGTGGACTATAAAAAGATGGATGTATGTATGCCCCCTATCTTATCTTTCCTTTTGTCTCCTCTGGACTGCACTGCTGAGCTTTTGTTCTGTGTTATGTTGTTATTAAACAAACAAAAAAAATAAACATATCTATTAAAAACATATTTGATTAGTTAATATCTTGTATTCTTAGAAAATCTTTCTGTGCAAATACCAAAATTAACACTTTATCAGTTCAAGCAGTTTAATTCTTCTGTTCATGTTGTGCATCTCTAAGCTCTGCTAAAGTGAAATACGTACAACTGGAGCAAATATGTGATGATCTGTTCAGGGACGAGACGCTTCTGCCACATGCTCTTCCCATCCCACAGCACAGCCTCAGTGATGGCACCATCCTGGAAGCGACGCAGCTCAGAGCGAGGGCCCCACAGCTGACGAAACTCAACCGCCTATCAGAGAAATGTTTTTTTGTTTTTATCGTCAACCACTGCACCAGCATACTAACATGTGCAAAACCAAAATAAGTTCAAAACAGACAGAAGATGGCTCACAGATCAGTACAAATTCTGTGCTTGCAAACAATTCTCAGCAAGTTCTAAGAAAATCTGTAGCATGTTTAATTTTTTACTACCAAACACGTAATAAATAACAAAATACGGAAACAAACAAACAAAAAAAACTAAACAATTGTGCTCCATAACTTCTTCTATTTTAAACTATATTTTTACAGTTTTAATTTAAAGCTAGCAAAACTCTTGACCTGAAATAAAGAGTCACAATCACATTTATTACACAGCAAGTACAAACAGGTGATGGTACCTTAGGGTTGTCTGCGGGGGGGCCTCTCTCGAGGACAGAAGCTATCAGCTCTGGCCTTAAGAGCAAACCAAAGGAGAGGGGAGGATGAGCTTTGTACTTCGGAGCTTCACTCTCTACAGACCACTGCAAGGAAAAACAAAGTTTGAAAAAAACAACAAATACACTTTTTAAAATATCTTAAAGTCTAGCTCTTTGAAGCAAAATGCAACACGTCTGTTTTTTAAAGAAAACTACAGACTTTTTCAGAAGACACCTCAGTTGAGCACCTTCTAGGTTTTCAGAAAGAACCTGATGATGCACAACTTTGTGTTTAGTAAAACAAGAAGAAAGATTGTTAAACAGAGTTAAACAACTCATAAGTGCAGGATGTGGCCAGTTCCATCTGTGATTTACTGTACGAACGGCAAGAGGAAACAAAGATTGACTGGTCTGTGCGGACCTTTTGTGAAACGGTTTTATGAAAGAGCTTAGTATTACATTTTGTATTACCTCAGGGTCAGTTAAGAGGGAGTGGGTTAGCAGATAAATTCTCTGGCCAAGTCCTCGCTGAAGCAGAGACAGAATAAAATGCAGTGCAGTTTGGATATAATTTCCACTATGGTCCATCAACTCGCTCATCAGATTCTGTTTCTTACAGCAGGTCTGAAGCTTCACCAAATCACACAACCTGAGTGGGAGAGGAAAAGCACAAAAATCTGAGGCCTTGATGTTTTCAGCTAGCTGTGCGGTTTACTCTCCAGCACTCCATCTAAAAGCTGGGATTAGATTAGACACAAACATACTGGAAGATGTGGTCACTTGTCCTTATAATAGGTTTGGGGGTCATAAGGAGGCAGTGGAACCCATCTACTGTGGGGTTGTCCCAGAACTGCAATGAAAGCGATGCCTCATGCTGCAACTAAAGACAGAAAATGACAGCTGGTTAACCTCACTGCATAAATATTGTATATTGTATCCAATCACAGCCATTTTTATGCTACTTGCCTGTTTGTAGGTGCAAGCAGTCATTTCAGCACACATGTTAAGATGTCCTGAAGGGTCAACGAACACAACCTGGAAAACACTGTGGAAGTCCACAAGAGATGGCTGCAAGGAGAAAGAAGAAAATGAAACCATAGCAAATAAAAAGTGTTACATCACACGATGAGACTGAAATCACTTACAGCTGTCAAGTCTGGATTTTTGGCTAGGCTGATTCCGTTTATAGTCAGGTCTGTAGAAGCTAAAAGTCAAGAAGTGGATATGTAACGAGACATTCCAAAGAGGGAACATAAATATTTACTGATCAGATTTAAACAAAGAAAAGTTTGTTTCTTTCTTACCCAGGAAATTCAAGCTGTTTCGAAGCAGCTGATAAGCTGTCATGGTGTTACTGATTCTGTGAGTGATCAGCAGATAGGCCATGAGCATAGAGGCCAGGAATCCATTAAATCCAGTGCCCTGAAAGATACAGATGTGACAGCTCAAACAAAAATATACAGAATGTTTAAATTCAAAAACATAAATCAAGTTCTTGTAGGCTACCTGGTTGAGCTCTCTTTGACGAAGCCAGACTTTAAGCAAAGCCACTCCGTCAGAGAAAGCTGAGCACGGAGAGCTGACAGCAGAAAGAAACTGGAAATGAGCCCTGGGCAGTAAATCCCCCAGAAGAGAGCTGTTGTAGTGTGGAGTGGGAGGTTCGCTGCTCTCTGAAACAAACATGGCATTTGAACTGAACTGAGCCGCTGATGAGCATAAACTTAAAAAAAGTACAAACAGTTTAACAAAATGTTGGGGCTCCCTGATTTATGAATTTCTTTTGACAATTCTGAAATAAAATGAAGTAGGTACCCCTACAGCTAACAAGAACCTGAGATGTACTATATTTGAACAACCTGTATAATTAACAGTCATACCAGTGTGGGATGTCTGCAGTCCAGTGTACCACTCAGTCCTAACATTATTCTTGGTAGGATGGAAACGACTGGGTTTGAAGAATCCAGGAGGCGGGCAGACATGAACACAGACAGTGAACCTTGAGGAGTCTTTACCTAAAAGATGATACCCAAAAATGCAAACCACTGAAAAATTATGACATGAGAAATTTTAAACAATATGAGCCAAATACAGTGAAAGGCTCAAATACCCGGAGGTGTCAACAGCAGGACGGGTCGAAGCCTGTTCCCACGGAGACAAGAGAAATGCATTGTCCCAATCTCAGGGGAGGACGCCAGATGCTGGGCGAGTCCTGCCAGGTACAGAGCCCTTTTCCTTGGATATCTCTGGTTTAAAAAGTCTTTTGGCTGGAGGACCTCCTGATGGCAAAACGATGATCAGCTTATGTTCCTTCACAAAACAGTCAGTAAACAAAAACATACAGTTTTCTAAGGCTTCAAGTGATAACTTACAGCTGGGATTGTGACTGCCAGGTCCACTTTAATGTTTGGTTTGATGCAGGTGCCCAGTGGGTAGCTCCCAATCAGATCAATGGAGGCTGGGGGTGCCATGTGGAACTTACCCTTTGTTGTTTTGGGCATCAGAAGGAAAGGCACTTTAACTGCCCCAGACAGCCAAGATAGGTCATTTACCTGAGCACACAAAATAAGATTATTTACCAACTGTGGGTAAAAAAGCAAAGATGGCTGAATAAAAGTGATTTGGTGTCTTGTTGTCATGTTTTGCGGGGTCTTTAGAGTGCTACACACTTCAACTTTTGGGGACACAGGCACGTTCTGGAACAGCTTGGTGACTGTCTGAATGAAAGAAGTGATTTGCTGATTCCTGCGTTCAGAAAGGACAACTTCTTTGAGCAGCTCATCCATCTGTTATCAGAAAGAGGACATCTCAGTCTTAGACGTGTGCAAGTTTGCAAGAGCGTTGGTTTATATTTTCATCACAACGTTCTCACCTGCATTTTGAGAAGGCTGCAGTGGAACAGAGTTTCAGCCTCTTTTAGCTGGTTCAGCTCCTCTACAGTCGGAGGTCTATACAGATCATTTCGGGAGAGTTTCACTGGGTGATAGACCACCTCCTCCTCCTCCTCAGGTTTCATCCTTTTGGGTTTAATGGGGTGATCATTTTTCTCCTCCTCATTATCGTCATCCTTATGGGACAAACCTAAAGGATGTGTCTGTAAAATAACAGCAGCAGCTTAACTTTTAAAGTTTTACAAGACATTACTATCAGTAATACAGCATTTAGTAGGATATAGCATACATGTACTTCCTTTTAAAACATCTTTACTTCTTGTATAGCTTTTATATTTAGTATTGTTTTCATCCAACAAGTTTAAGATTTACCTGCGTTAGAAAGAGCAAAACCACATAGCGTGTATGAAACACTCATACACCAGAATACATCCGCTAGCAACCTGCTAAAATAATAAGAATAAATCTCAAAAGTCTTACCTGCTCTGTCTCCTCTGTGACTTTCTGCTTCTTCTTCATATCTTAACCCGTTTTCAGCAAAATAATAAACCTACTAGCTGAAAATTGCAGCTTAACGCTACTTCCCCACGTGTGCTAAGGGCTAACTAACCTGCTATGAACAAAACATTCTCTGATTGGCTCAGTAGATGTGGACCTTAGTAGTAAGGCTGATGATTGGCTTACATTACATAAGCTCCGCTTCCTTTTGTCAAGGAAGGTTGCATGAGCAGTACCCTCGTTGTAAGCGGTTTGGGTCTACGCTTGAAGAACAGCGCCATCTGGTGGTCTATATGGGCTATTTCATTTCCAAAGGAAAAAACCCGAACAATTGGGTAGGGCTCCGTAGTTTTTTATTTATACTTGTGACATTAAATCCCACACTTTTAAGACAAGAATCATTAGGGCAATGTGAACAATACGTGAGACTGAATAAGTTTTTGTTACATATCTTTCGTCAGTGATTGGTGGAGACTAAAGTTTTTTGGCAGGCATCTGTGGGGGCCCCAGCATATTGCTCCATTGTATAACATACACAAATGCTGTAGCCTTCTTAGATGTGACTTTGATGTCAACAGACTTCCTGTTAAGTTATCTGCCTTTCACAAGCAGGTTTTGTTGTGTTGG
>JAVKLF010000001.1:9844984-9860227 GCA_034783495.1 Millerichthys robustus
TGTGTGTGTGTGTGTGTGTGTGTGTGTGTGTGTGTGTGTGTGTGTGTGTGTGTGTGTGTGTGTGTGTGTGTGGGTATAGGACTTTTGGGTTACACACCAAACATTACTGGCTGCTGGATAGCCTAGTTAGCACAGTTCACACAGCTGGGAGACCTAAAATAAGTGGTGTCTTTGTATGTGTGGAGCAATGTCCCACACACGGTGTCTTCTGGGCCAATGTCTCCCCATAATGTTTTTCCAAAGTTACTGAGAGCTGTAAATATACTCCGAACAGTTCGGTTTCATTTGTCTGGGGATGCTTTTATATCTGGGTGTGCACAAAGCTTGGGACGTAATTATTGCCTGCTGCCAAAAAAGGAAGGCAGATGACAATGTTCTTCCCTGTCTGTCTGTTGCTAGAATATTTCATGTACCAGAGGACAGATTTGAATGAAACTTGAAGAAGGTAATCATTAGATGTACACCTAAAACGTATTAACTTTTGGGGTCAACTCAGTTCAAGAAGGCAGTCACAACCAACTGAGCTTAAAAACCACAAAGTCAGCTCAGTCAGTTTTACAGATATTTAACTAAAATTTGGTATGGTAGCAGCTGGACACAGACTGTCTCTATACATTTTTAGATTTTTGTTTAAAGCTTTACCATCATTTACAAACACGAGATGATCTTTGTTTAAAATTCTGGCATGAAGGATACTGAGCTAAAGGCTAGTTTATTTTTAAATGTTATGACAAAAACACTTAAAAATACATGCATATGCATCTTCAGAGGTCAATGTTTGCACACAAGAAGCTCACAGTCATCACAACTTGCTTATCACAGCACCACATGATGTTTGACCTCTAGGGTTTGGGGAGAGTAAATTATAGAAAGATCAATTGATGGCAAAGATAAAGAAAGAGAAAAACTTATTGGGCTAGAGGTGGAAATTGCGAATTTAGTCTCTTACTGGCTACTGCTTGTTCTTTTCAAGCAAAAAAGAAAAGAATTTTCAGAAAAGTTGAACGAGTCAGGTTGGAGAAGGAACATGGAGCATTGCTTGAAAACAAATAAGAAAAGAAACCAAGCTGTGGAGAGGAGCAGAGAAGGGAGGGTGAAGAGTGCAGAACTAGAGAAAGAGGGACACGAAGGGGTTTTGGCTGTGGGGGTTGGGGGAGTTGGTGTAAAAGGTTGCTGTGGTACTGAGAAAGTACTTGGAAGAGCGAGTGTGCCAGACTGGGTGTGACTGTGATGAATCAAACAAAACATGTTGCTTAAACCCATTTTCTGAAACCTTTTTGTTTCCTTCAAGAAAGCGCTTTGCAAGATAAAGCCAAAGTATTCTGGTCAGAGGTGAAGGAAGGGAGAGTTCAGCTGGCCTCTGTTGGGAAAAAGAAATCATTCCAAACTGATTCCATATGTGAAATTCCTTTTGAACATCTGTGTTATGATAATACACTGTCTTGTGGCTGTAGATTTCTCCGTTTTTGCTCTGTTAAGCTCATCCAAATGATCAAAAGCAAACAAAGCCCACCTTTGCCCAAATAAACAGTTCTTACATCATTAAAACAAGAACAAAAACTGTATCTTGGACGTTCACGTTTAAGGATTTAGTGAATGGCTGAAGTCAAACACTGACAGCAGAAAGCTCATGTGTGAGGGAATGAGTTGTTTCCGTGCTGAGAGACTTTGATAAGAAAGTGTCGCATTATGAGCGAGGACAGGGCAGGATAGGACAGGGCAGAGCGAACCGAGTGGGTAAGCAGAGATAAGATCCCAGCTCGACTGAGATCGGATGTTTTTTTTATTTTTTATATCTAGCTCAGGGTTGCTTCGGGTTGGAGATAAGCCAGGGTTTGACAGAGGGATGTGTTCCGAGGTCTAGGATGGCTGAGCACATTACTCGACATCACTGTTGACAGAACATTCTGAAAGAGTTCTGGGCCAAAGGTTGGGGTCAGCACGATTAGCTTGAATTTTGATATCTAGAAAACTTTTACTGTGTTTAGTTACACTTTTAATTCTCTTTTTACGTGCCTGTTCATGTTTCTGTGTCTTGGTGTCTTTCACTGTAACTGCACACCGCTGGGAACTCTGTCTGGGTGCATTTTCTGCATTGCCTGACTTTAAAATAACTGGTTGCAAGAGGTCAGAGAGAGGTTGTGGTGTGCTAGTATTACAGCAAAAGAGGAATTTATAAGTGGCAGAAAAGAAAGATCTTGGATTAACTGTTGCTTTGATTCTTTGGCTGTGACATCGTTGTCACTGAGACAAACATAGTGTCTGCATGCGATTCTAAATACATATTTTTTATACGTGTGCAGCTCTCAATCTGATCCAAAGGTGTCTATTTTTTCCCCCCACATTTGCTTGCTTCCCTCATTTGTGGCAGAAAGCTGATCCCCTTGGGCAAATTGGCAGCATCACATGACTGAGGGAATGCTATCTAGAGATTCAAATGTCTGTGTGTTGTGTATTCACAGACTGCTTTTTACACTACAAGAAGTGATCAGAGGCTCTAGCTGTGAACATTGTGCATATCTGTGTGCTATGTTGGGGGTCTAACTAGAATTGAACAGGTGCTTGACTTGACTGAATCCTCCCCAGGCACTTGGAACTTGACCTCACACACTACTTCACATGTCTGCATAGAGGCCCAAACAGCCCCATATGTCCCACTTCTGTGTTGCTCACACAGTGGTAATCTCTAGCGTCTCTCATTTTCTGTGCCTGTAAGCCTTGGCTGTCTGCTTATCTTCCTGTTATGTTTTCACGTCTTGCCAGCCTGTCTATCCATCTGCCTTTCTTTTTTGACACCCTCAAACTGAGAATTAAGAGACCATACCAATTAGCACCTATGGCAGCATCAATGGCTCTGTTTGGGTGAGACAAGACGAGCCAAAGATAAAAAAAATATATTATTTTACTTGTTTGAGCAGGGCAAGTATTGGACAATAATCTGGAAGGGGACACTGCTAGATACCACGCAGGGATTTGTCTATGTGGCATTTTGGCAGAACTGATTTAAAAATATGTCAGGGTGCAACGATTCAGTGATTTCTGCACATACTTGTACAAACTTTAATATCATCACTCAGAAAAGTCTGTTAACTCGCCACACACAGGCACAATGACTCAAACAGTGAAGCCCTTAAACCCATGAAATCCACACACCTCCTCAGACCTGTGAAGACATAAACACATTGACACCTCCCCACTTCCTTTTGCCTATGTATGTGACTTCATCTGAGCTGAAAGCATCAAACCAACATTCCGCAAGGGAGAAACACCCAAGGGTGTCCTTCTTGCTAATCAGGGTTAGACTTGTTTTATCTTGGCCAACCCACTGATGACACCACACGATTTTAATCTGTGTTTGTGTTTATAAATAACTCCTAAGTAAGGTGTTTTTTTTTTGCGGCTTGTCTGATCTGTCGTCTGAGCCATGCCGATTTTATAGCTTCAGGATACTGACGCAACCTGACTGACACCTTCTGGCGTGCCTTTCCAGCCTCTCTTCTCACATTCCTGAATGGATGAGTCAGTCACTCTAACTGATGGTAGCAAGTCTAAAGAGAGTTTTCTGTCATCATCTCTGTTAAAGACCGTATTAAATTTTCTTCTAAACACATTATAAATGTCATGAATATACTGTTGTAAACATGTAAAAAGTCTCCCAAACCTTTATGATTGCACCGTGGGGCTAGAAAGAAATTCAGGTTTCAAGATGTCTGTGTGTCAGAAGGGGATGTGTCTAAAATGCGACCCAAAGTCGTCACTTGGCCACCTTCTGTATAGCCATGCCCCCTGCGGCTCCAGCAGTATAAACCAACAGCACAGCGACTTCAGGTAGTACTAATGATAGCTTGCTGCTAGCCAGCTAACCAATCATAGTGAGATCTCTGCCTGAATAAACTCTATCAATTTTGTAAAGAGGAGCCACTATGGAGACATGACCAACAACACTCGCCTTTGCGCCTTAGCAGGGCTCACTTTACTCCAGATAGTTTTACTGATGACCAGGAGATAGTTGGGATTTGCACTGCTTCCCCGGCAGTGTTGCACTGAAATGGTGCGTCAGCACGTTCTGCTGAGTCACTGATCTCTGATTATTAAATCCGAAATAAAAATAAATACCATTATCAAAAGAAGGAGAAAATAACAGTAACTTCAGCAATGTGGCGTTACATTTCTGGAGTTAATCAGGCGCCGCTATTGATCGTAACAGACTTTATGAAGCTGAAGTTGGTTTCACTGTCCAAATGCTCTTTTGTTATTCTTTTTAAAAAATTTTGTTTATCTCTGGTGGAACGGGGCGTAGATCAGCTGACAGCACAAGGAAAAAATCTGTTTTCACACTTCGCTGTGTTTTTCATCAAATGAATTTGGATGGGTGATTAATAAATTATTTTCCTGTGGTGTGACAAACTGAACACACATTTTTGTATACTTTACTCTCACTTTAAAGTTTGCTGGCATCCAGTGGGTGTGGTTTGTTCCTACACAAAAGTTATAAATGAAATCACTGCCTTTCTGAACTTTAATAAAAAAAAAGCAAAACATGTTTTTTTACATTTAACTCCACGTTTAGTTTAAAATTCTAAGAAATAAAAATAAATTTGGTGTTGACACACTGAAACCTAAGAAACAGATTTTCTTTCACATCAAAATTATATTGATCTGATTTCAATCTAAATATACAGTATGATCTAGCTGACCACTGTGTTTCTCTGAATTTTATATGACATGTAGCATTTCACTTTCTAAAATGAAATTAAGAGCAGTGCAAAGATACAATTAAACTGTGTTCGCTTCAAATGCTATAAAACTTTTATGATTGAAATTTCTTTAAGACCCAGGCCCAGGCCTCCCTTGGAAAAGGAGATATTTGATTTCAACAGGATTTGCCTGGTTAAATAAAGGTCAATAAATAGCAATCCACTTTAGTCTTGCTTGCTGCTATCTTGTCAGTTAGCTTAGAAATGATTTTTCTTCAAACTAAGATTGTTCAAAGAACTATTTGCAACAGGTAAGATAATAGTTGTTTGTAACCTTTCCATAGAACCCCAATATATTTGAAGTATCTCTTTAAGTCTTTATCAGTTTGTCATATCCCAGAGAATGACTGAAATGTTTCTGCATCGTTCTAAAGAACTCCCAGCTGCCTGCCCCATGCCCTTTTTCACACCATCAAAAGAAATTGTGTGTTTGGCAACTAAAAACATTTGGTCACAGTGTGCACTGATTGTTTCATGCTGATTGTGTACCAGGCCACAGTGCAGCAGTGCAGAAATAATGCCACACTAGTAAAGATTTTTCCATCACACTATTCTAGGACACATACTGCACATAGTGCACAGCTGTGACTATCTCTGTGTGTGCGCGTGTGTATGCATGCTTTTTCCTGTCCTGTCTGTTTTCATAAAACATAGGAGATGCATAATAATTCAGTTTTGGCAGAAACAAATTAAAGTCATTGCATTTCATTGCTGTGTGGTGGAAATTATATCTCTTCATTTTATATATTTTTGTGATTTCAGATCAGCTGAGGGATTACATGCTTGTCTATTTTCTATGAAAAGGGCCACATAGGATTAAAAAAAAGAAAGAACAAAATCCATCCAAAGCCCTACTGAATAAAATGAAAGTGCATCACTTTTGAAATAAATGCTTTTCATCTTGCAACAGGTTTGGTTCTTTGTTTGCTCAAGTAGAATACAATATGAGGAACTCGATCTAGCTGCTCAAATGGACAAACAACAGGCGAGCTATTTGAAGTAAACACAAAAAAACCCTTCCTGTTTGTCACATGGTTTATTTGTGTCTCAGACTGTCTGTAAGTTTTGCTGTTCACACTCCTCTACTTACTGTCTTTGATCCCCCCCCCACCCCGCCCCTTTATTTTTGGAACTATAAGCAACAATAATAGTAGGTCAACTCTTTGAGTGGAAAAATAAACATAACTCACAAGACAAAGTACTGGCAGAGCATTTTTATCTAACTTATACCCGAGTTATGTAAAATAATAAAAAAAATAAGCAGCTTATAAAAGAAAATATTAAAATAAAATAACATTTGTTCTAATTAATTTTTCAGTCATTTTATAAAATGCCATTTTCAACCCAAATTTTTTATATTTTTTTGGTGTCCATTAGGTGAGTCCACTGACAGGAAACATTTGAAACAGTGTGCTTTGCAGAGCTGATGCACAGAGTGTATGCAGTGTGATCTCAGCCGAGCTGTGGCTCTGCTTTTTTGTGCCTGACTGAAGTCCAGAGGTGTTTGTCTTGGCTTCTCTCTGTGTTTAATCAGGCTGTTTTCAGAGTACTGACTGACCTGTGCAAAGGCCAGATATGTTGCTCTCTCCTCTACTTTTCTATGACCCTCTTTGTCCTTAAGGTAATCACCATCATGCAAGGTTTTAAATTCTAAATTTGTAGGAATGTGAGTTTTTTTAGTCCATTCCACTATTTAAAAAATCACACAAAAACACACATCTTGCTTTATATTACACCATTGAATGAATAATATTTGCCCCTTAAGTATTTTTCCCACATGTATCATGGCTTTAAAACTCGAGGAAGAGGAAATTCAGGTGTAATTTATGCATCATAGGTCAACTGTAGTAATGGACAGACTTCCTGGCAGATTAGACATTGTTGTTTATCATTTATAAATCTGCCTTCCATGTGCTGTTCAATAAAAGCTTTTTAATGTACTCTAAAGTACACAGCTCTCTGCATCATGCTTGCCATGATGATAAGATTTCCTCATAAAAACAAAACATGCTCAAGCATTTTTCAAGTTTGGTCATGATGAAAAAGACACTGCTGATAGAATTACTGATATGCATAAAGTTTAAAATAAATTAGTTTTGAGTTGACAGTAAACTTATAGCTATAAGTGTGTTAAATAAATTTAAAAAAAGCTTTGTGAATTCCACTTTCCAGGGAGCAAGCTGATGCTGATGAATAGAGACGTGTCTGTCTGGTCCATTGTTCAAAAAGGTGAGGATTAAACGTTCTGTGAATGTCTTATATCAGTTGTTGTCTGGTCTATTTAACTACAGCATAGATTTTTCACAGAAAAATATCCCTATTTTTTGCAACATATTGTACAAACAAGCAGAAAAAAACCAGGTCTATATCAGGGCTGAAATATTGACCCAGTGTTGAAATGACATCTGTTTGTGTCTGTTGCTCAGTGGGCTGTTAAACTTGTTCTAGACATTATGTAGCAGAAATGTTGAACATTGTCAAGACTTGGTCAGGCAGAAGTGTACCATTCTGAACCAATCATTGGCCACTTTGTGTGGTTTTGTGTGCTTTTCAGGCTCAGTTGTTGTCTCAGTGACAAAAGACAGACCCACATAGTTTTCATATTTGCTATTTATTGCTTCTATATCAGGGTGGCTGGTCTGTTTGCAAGATCAATTCAAAGGTTCATGTCCTCAAAGGTCCAGAGCTCCCTTGCTAACATTAAATTGGTAGTCAGTCTGTCACCTGCTGGTCCTGGAAAATGTCCTGGTCTCAGTCCAGCAGTTGTTGTTCAACACATCCAACCAAGAACTCATGCTAAGTGTTTGTCTTATCCCTACTAAATAAATATAACCCCCCCAAAATACAAATTTATCTTCCCTTAAAGTTCTTGTTCTCGAGGACCACAATCTACCAATGCCCCTGCTCCAATACCCCTCAACAACCTCTTCAAGTTCTGCAGAAGCTTGTCAATCAACCATTTATTCAAAACAGGTGTGTTGGAGCAGAGAAACCTTCAAAACAGGCAGGATTGTGGCCCCTAAAGATCAGGATTGAACACCTTGTTTTAAATGATATTTTAGATTATCTTTCTTACAAGTCATGCCTCCAGTATGGCATTTGTTATTATTATTTTGTAAATCAACAGCATATGACAACCTAAACATTCAAAATCTGCCTCTTTCAACTCAAGAGGAACTCCCCAGGCTAATAAAGTTATTAGGCTCAAAAAGTAGGAGATGGTCAGCAATGTAAAGTATCCCTTTAAGATTTAGAACCAGCAGCTAAAGAGAGTCTTAATAAGATTAGTTCTGCTGCTTGCCAGCCACAGCTTGTGAGGCACCTCCACTGACCTGTATCTCTCTATCCAGCAGAGATTGTGCATGTGTGTACGCCCGACTATACAGTATCTTATCCTAAAATCTTACGTTTATGACCATAACTGCTTCTTTGTGCTTACTTGTGCTCCTGTAATTACCGTTTGAAGCCAAAATAAAGAGCATTTTGTGCTCATATCATTCATGAGATTACTGTATATATGTGTTCTCAAGCACTTCCCTTTACAACCACAGTGCCCTGAAGTCAGAAAGCACTCTCAAGTGTTAAGATTTCCAGGCAGACTTCTATTTTCTTTGTTTTTTTTTATCTCAGAAGATTTGTGCTCTTTAAGAATTCAGTGTGCTCTAAAACCTTCAGCATCTCAAAACTTAAAGTCTATTTCCAGCTCACTGTCTTGTCTTTTCAAAAGATAAAATCCCATGTGCAATCACAAAGTCCTTGAAATATTTGGAATTTAGTTGATGAGATAACGGCTAAGCTGTGCTACAGCTAGCTGCTGCTGCCTCTACGCGCACCTTGTAGTGCATAGTTGACGACAGTGTAAGCATTAATAAAATGTTTACACTGAGGTGACATTCTTTTTTATATTAGGTATTTTAGGATGCCAGCGATGACATGTGCTGATGATGACCAAAGTGTTGCGTTTTAATTTTCCTTGTTAGGAGACGTGGACACCAAATCAAGGACAGTGTCAAGTAGCACTTCTTCCTTCAAGCCAGGGTTCAAAATGTGAACCATCTAATCAAGCTGTTAATAATCTAATTAGCGATCTCACAGGGATTTAGGGCTGATAAATACAGAGAACCTTCTTCTAAATTTCATCAGCAATGCTGTGTTTATGCGTCCCTCCCTCCCATCCTTTCTGCTGTCCTCTTAGTCTTTGATTTAGTTTTTCTAGACACTTTGCATTCTTCACATGTTCCACCTTCACAACCCATCACTGCAAGCACAGTCTTCAGCTAATCACATCAGCATCACAGTGAAGAAAGACTTAAAAGTTGTTTCAAACGTTGTTTGTTTGAATAAAGAGTTCTAATAACTAATACACGTGCCACGATGACACTGTTATTGTCTGATCTGCATGCTCCTACTTGTTGTTCAGTGAGTCATGAACAAAAAAAGAACTCTTTTTTTTGTTATGATTGCAGTTTATAAATGACACAGTGAACAGATGGGAATTCAACACTGAGCTAGTCCTCATTAAGCCTTGAATATTTTTAGATCAATTTAGAATGCAATCAGACAAAATTATGTAATATACTTTATATATGTTACAGAAACAACTGAAAATGTGGAAGACACAAAACCCAAATTAGCAAATTATGCCCAGATAAAAGGTGATTTAAACTTGAAAAAAAAGAAAATATATTAGATTATGAAAATGTCTTGTCTCTCTTGTTCATGTGTCCTTGCTTGTCTTCTTCTGTAGTTTCTCTCAGATCCTACTGAGCATTGAATAACCTTTCCTTTTCTGCACTCTAAAAAATGAAATGTTGAATTTACTTACTACCTACCTATTTAATTTTTGAGTGTTTGCTAAAGAATGTGTGTCTGCTTGTGTTTGTGCTACACCAGTTTAAATTCATGTGTTGCGTTTTTTCTTCTACTCATCATTTAAAAGTATTAGCTACCAACAAGCCTATTTGGCTGTAGCCTTTAGTCATTCCATTATTGCTCTTGACATTTGGTCTATAAAACTCAGCGTTTAATTTGTTTAATTATTTTTTTTAACTAGATTTGTTGTGAAAAAAAGGAAAGTGACTTTATATTTTTTGAACCACACATTAATGGCAGATTACTTATCATTACATGACTGTATCTGTATGTGTCAAAGGTGAAGGTAGAATTTAATCTTTGATTTTGTTATCAGCGCCATGGTGATAAGGGAGGTGTGTAGAAGACCTACTGCAGCTCTGACCTACTTGTGGCAGTGAATTGGCTGCATGTTGGCTGTTTTCACTGTGTGTGTGTTTGTTGAAGCTTGGACTTGTGTGTATGTGCTTGAAAAAAAAGCTCTGTATGGCTGTGGGAAGTGAGAAGCTAGGTGTTTTGACAGCTTTAGAGTAGTTCCAGTACAGAGCTGGGGTAGAGGTTGTGTGGGCTTGTTGGACAATCGGGTGAGCCCAGGGTCAGGAGGGGGGAGTGGACGGGTTCGGATGAGATGAGCCCAACCATGTTCTCCTTAAATGCTCCATGACTATTAAAATGATACTTAATATTCGTTTCTTGGTGTTAGGGAAACTCATGATATCATTTGAAATTTGGCCAAGTGAGCCTCACTTACACAACACGGCCAACAATGACTTTACTGAAACACCAGCAGCTGAAATTGGAAATTACTCTTTAGGTGGAAGAATAAGACAGAGGGAGGAAACAGATGTTTTAAATGACTTAAATCAAGACTTCTTCTTGGAATGTTGCCCTTTTTGCTGAGATCAGATGTTCTGATACTTTTTAAGGTGTTTAGTTTCTTAAATCTTGGGAAATCCCACCCACTGATTTGAGAAAAGTGTAAATGTCTGTAAGACTATGTGTTGGACTATATCACAGGGACATGTTTCATATCACGTGTTTTAAGGTCAAATGACACATTTTTCATGATTTAGGTCTGCTAGACTAAATCTTGTATCTCTTTTATGGCTCATTGTCTGGTTGTAGACGCCATCCATTTTTTAAACATTTACTTTCAAAAACTGATTTGAAAAAGCAAACAAAAAGAATCAAAACAGCATTTTTTTTTGTCAATGTGGCTCTAAATCTCTTTAACCTTAATTAAACCTTAATTGTATCGCTTAAGCATACCAATATATCATATATGTTGTTAGGCATTTATGACTACTATTTTTTGGTATTTTTTAATAGTTAAAAGCGAGATATGCTATTTGCATTCATTTTAATGTTCTTTTAATTTTTCTAGAGCTTCTCATGACTCTACACTTGTTTCCTGACCCCAATAGGGACCCACTTTTGAAAAACACTAATTTATACAACTGGCTGCTCCTAAAGCATGATTATTCCACCACCATGAAGTAGAAGATATTTTTATTTTTCAAAAGTCAGACAGATGTTGATTTTTCACGAGTCATCCTGAAGATTTTGTTCAATCAAACTTTATTTATAAATAAGATGAGTTTTAATTATGGGTCCAAAAGTGGTCATTTATTTTATTTATTTACCTTTATGTAACCAGGCAAATCCCATTAAATCACAGATCTACTTTGCAAGAGAGGCCTGGGCCTGAAGGAAGCCATCTATGTTCTTTTTTTGTTTTGGTCTGGAGGAAACTGGAGAACCCAAAAACACCCATGCAAACAGACGGAGAACATACAAATGCCACACAGAAGGACCCCTGGTCCAAATCCGACTTTCTTGATGTGAGGAATCAGTGAAAACCTCTGATCCATCATGCTACAAAATTCCACTTGAATAACAATAATAAAAAAGTCATATTAAAAAAAATCAAAAATGTGTCACTGTATGTGGAGTTAAAAAAGGCAAGCTTAAATATTATTTGAAGTAATAATAATCAAAAATACACAAATTACAATGTAAAATGTTCATTTCAGGAGCTGGATAATAAATTCAGAGTGGACAAAATGGTGTCCCGATGGAAGAATGTTGTGTTTGAAGTTGCCATGCCAAAGCATGATCTCAGCTCATTCTTCTAAGTTTAATCTCACTGAAATGGAACAGCTCTGGGAGAACTGGGAGGACACTTACTCAGTCAGTAAAAGAACAATAAAGCTGGTCAAGAAAACACAGTCCTTTTTGTTCTACTGTAGCTGAAAAGGCCAGCCATCACCTCTGACTGACCGTTTGAGAGTTCTCACACAAGTTCACCTCTCCAACAAAAGAAGCTGCCTCTCCACAGTTCTAAGGCCTCTTGGTGCCAGTGGTGCCGAACCCCTGCTCTCTCCAACAGCACCTTTCATGCTGCTTCATTTGGACTATGCCAGCTGTCATAGGGCAGTATTTTCTCAGGCTTGCAAAACAACACTGAACAAAATAGCATATTTGTTGTTGATTTAGCCTTAAGGTTGGTGCTTTTTTTTTCTTGTTTTGCACCATAAAAACATGCATGTGTTCAAGACTGCAGAGTTGTTGTGAAAGCTACATTTATATTCATGTAACAGTTTCTAAAACAAGATATTTATTCATTTTTTGCAACAAATGTTGACGTCAACAGCTATAATTTATTGCTATCATTTTAGCCAAAAATGAAGTTACTGTTGTTTTCATTGGCCTTGAGGGATGGGACTGACCTAATGCGGCACTGAAGTGGATGCCTCCTTTGTTTTCATGGTATCAGTACCAAATTCCACCAGTAGATGTCTGTCTCCAGTCTTGCAGTCACTGGTTAAAGTTAGCAGGAAGACAGTCCAGGATCCACACATGACCACCCACTGCAGAACCTAAACAGAATGAATCATTTCATAAAATGTTGTATAAGAGAAACTCAACATTCACCCATCATGAGCTGCAGTTGTGAATAGCTGCTTTAACAGATGAACTCAACAGAAACAGAAACACGTGGCAGCAAAGCTCTCAAAGCTGAAATAGGGAACTGATTTTTTGACAGATGAGCTGGGTCTTTGTGCCTCTTGGCAGCACAGAAGCATGCCCCCCCCGGTTCATTTTAACATTCCAGGAATGAATTCCCAGACCATTGAAAAGGACACAAGTTTAGCAATTTCATATAATCCAATCAATGATCTACCGTACTTTTTTGTGTATGCTGGTTTCAGATGTGAAACAGTTGCTATGAGGTAGTTGCTATGCCTGATTACCCAGGATAACTGCAGAAGAAAATAACCTATGCATCACCTGACCATATTATTATATCACTTCAGTGTATTTGTTACAGAATAATTTAGTTGTAGCCTATAATCAAAACGTAAAGGAAACTATATGGTGAATTAAAAATATATTCATATTCCTTTATGGCATTTTGTTTTTAAACCAGGCCCTGTTCTTTGTATCTGCCTGGGTCTTGTGAAGACATCTACAACCAGTCCATAGGTGGATGTAAGAGCTTTAATGATTAAAGAGCATTTTTTACAGGGAGTTAACAGAAAAACAGACTTTTTGGGCAGGAATACTATCTGTTCTGTAGCCTATAAGAAGATTGGCTCTGGTTGACTGCTTTTGTGGCTCCATCTCTATCCTACACTTAAATTATTTTATTTAGCTTACTCAAAGGTATGCTTACCTAGGTAAGAAAAAGCCAGCTGAGAACGCGTCTAAAATTTAAAATTACAAACCACAAAGAAAACACAAAGAAATTCAAATGTCTTAATTGTAAAAACAAGACTTAAAAATGCTAAACTTGCTCCTTATACCTGTATGTTTTTTTAAATTACTTTATCTGTAATTTCCAGTTTTATGTCATTATCAAAAATCTGAGTTGCCTTTTGGGAAAAGGGACACGTCTCGTGAATCAAGATCTTGTCCTACGATTCTCCCACCGACCGTGAACGCCACATAGAGTGCTTTTCCTGGGTGGTGACGCGCCGTCGTGGAGGCGTGTCTTTGATGAAATCAGCTGGGGCAACAACAACACAAAAGGGGTTGGCTCAGACTGGAACAATCGCTCAGTTGGTAATGTTCACAATAGCTTCAGAAAACAGACAAATCCAAATCAAATTAAATTAAGTGCGCGCCTGGACATCGAGCAGCACCGGATCGAAGGTCTGCAGCGGCAGCAACGAGTCCTGACTTTACTTGTTGATCTCTGGGAGACGCTGAATAGAGGAGGCAGTAACAAAAGGAAGAGGGAGGAGGAGGATGTTTTGGGGCAGGGGTCCTGTCTGCAGCTCATTGTGCTCCGTGACAAAGGAGAACCGGATCGCCGCGGTCACCTCCTCGCTCCCCCCGCTCCTCTGTCCGGTCTGAGTGAACCGGCCGAACCACCAGCAGTCTGGCATGTGGGTCAATTCCGGAACCGTCGGAAGGTAGGGACCCCTGCTGCAGGCACACCGAGTCACATGTTGTGCACAAAGCAATCCCTCCACACCCACCGCCGCCGCATATTTCTCCCAAATAATTTACCACAAATAGCCTAATCAATTGTCTGTTGGTCATAACTCACGTGATGCCTTTATTAATTCTTGGATTCAGTAGCTATCGCATTGATAAATGACGCTTGATGAAATCACGTGCTGCAGAGACTGCTAAGCTGCTTGTAAAATCGAATTTGTCGTCAGTGTGTGGCGGATGGGCTTGGCACATTACGCAAGACAGCGCATAATTTTGGGTGATGATATGCACCTGCCGTTTCGAACCTCTGCAGGCTACAAACGCATGCAATTTAGATTTTTCACAAAATGTGGGACGAAACAAACAAAACGATAACTGGCTAAGTCTGTTAAAGCAAGTTGGAAGGGGGGGAGACAATGAATGAATGAACCAGGTGGGTATGAATGGCTGCAGAGAGAAGGAGAGAGAGAGGGATTCTTTTCATTGATGAGTGTAGTCAGTCACCCAACACCAGGCTATTTGCGGATCAGAACTGTCTGTGACAAGAGATTGAGGTGTAAAAGCTTGGAAAAACCGCAAAGGCACGCGCCTGCACGCACTTTTTTGCCACACACACACACACACACACACACACACACACACACACACACACACACACACACATTGTAATGATGATACTTTGGCTATGACGTCACCAGAGATATTGTGTTACGCAGTTAGCTGAGGATGGGGTGGGCTGCTGAAGAAGTCTCTCACTTCCACTTAGACAAAAATGAGAAATGTGCTGCATAAAGTGTGTTAGGTGTGTTTTTCTAACCGTACTTTCTTGATCTCAATAATATTAATATATAGGCTATATATAATAAACAATTTTGTGTAATTCTTGTTGATTTATTTATTTGTTTTTGCCACTATATGCCTCTTTCCTCTCAAAAAGCTGTCTATTAATGATCTAGAAGATGTTGAGAGTCATGCTGGGGGAAAAAGAATTACTCCATACTGTTGTCCTTGCAGACAGTTCCAGATGTATATGTATTTCAGCCAGTAAGACATTGCTCTTATTCCACTAATGCTGTTAATAAACCAAAGTTCACAGCCATCATTGTTCATGCGCTGTCATATGAATTTGTAACAAGGCTCACCATTATTCTGATTAGGCATTTAGCGGTGTGTGTGTGTGTGTGTGTGTGTG